>JABXOJ010000054.1:0-151749 GCA_014529505.1 Cryptosporidium felis
CCCCACCCCCTCCGGCCCCCCGGTTCCTCCCCGCGCCTGCATCTGAAGCCGAGCCCCGAGTTCCGAAAGTTCCGAAAGTTCTCAAGTTTCTAATTCGAGCTCCGAGTCAGAGCTCCGAAGTCCCAAAGGTCGCAAAACTCCCAAAAGTCCCAAAAGCCGCAGGGGCCCCCCGGCCGGACGGAAGGCGCGGGGCGGCATGCGGCGCGCCGCATGCTGCGGAGGCGCCGGGGCCCGGACTACGGACCCTCGGCCCTGGAGAGGACCCTCCTGGAGTACTCCAAGACGAAGCCGGTCTGCTCGCGGCTCAGGAGCCCCGGGTACATCTCGCAGGCCAAGCCGACCAGTCTCGAGACGACCGGCTCGAGGCCCGTGGGCCCGCCGCCGTCGCGCTCCTCCGAGCAGCACCCGGTCCGGACGGCCAGCCTGGCGATGTGGATCAGGGTCTGCTCGGCCTTGAGCCTCACCGCGGGGAACTTCGAGCGGAGGGACTGGAAGGAGGGCACCGAGGCGAACGCGAGCAGGAGGTCGCGCTCCGGCCGCCGGAGCCCGGCGAGCCCGGGAACCGAGAGGGCCAGCAGCTCCCTCCGGGAGAAGAGCCCCCGGGACGCGCCCGCGTCGACCAGGACCTCGCAGACCTTCTGGACCTCCAAAATCAGCTGGGAGTCCGAGAAGGCGGGGAACAGCTCCAGCAGCCCCTCGGCGAAGATCTCCGACAGGACCCGAAGCACTATGCAGGCGGAGAGCGCGTCCGCGTTCCTGGCCGCCGACCTCGCGAGGCTCAGCAGCAGCCCCACGGAGGACCTCCTGAGCCGGAGCTGGAGGTCTCCGCCGCGGCCGGGGGCCCGCGGCGCCACGGCCGCGACCAGGAGGGACGAGACTCTGCGGTAGATCCACGGGAGTCCGGCGCCCAGGAGCGCCTCCTCCTCGGCCCCCTCCCCGGCGCGCTCGTCCCGCAGACAGGAGCAGAGCCTCGCCCAGCCGTCGGCCTCGCAGGCGCTGTTCAAGATGCCCAGGAGGTTCGCCTCGCCGTTGGCGGCCGCCTCTCGCTCCCGCGGGTCCCCGGCCTCCTCCTCCGCAGCAGCAGCAGCCGCCGCCCGGAACAGCGGAGTGAGAATCTCCCTCACCTCGTCCTCGCTGCAGTAGTGGACGAGGATCGAGGAGAGGATCTGTCCGGCGGCGTCCTTCAGGGCGGGGGCGTCCCCGGCCTCCTCCAGGACGGCCAGGGACATCCCGATCAGCTTGTTGCGAAGGCACTCCGAGACCTCCGGCCTGCTCCTCGCCTCGGAGCCGGGGGAGGCGGCCGCCCGCAGAGAGAGGCTTATCGACGCCAGCAGCGCGGAGAGGGCCTCCGCGGACTGGCTCTGCCTGCTCGCCAGAGAGCACAGGTCCCCAAGCAGCGCCTCCGCCCTGCCGCCCAGAAGCCCCGTCAAGAGCCCGATCCCGGAGCTGCACTGCCTCCTCACGTCCCCGTCGGGGTCCAGCAAAAACCTCAGCAGAATCGTCTGGATCTGAGGCAGCAGGGGCCGCAGCTGGGCCCCGCAGCACTCGAGGAACAGGACCAAGTCGCCCAGCAGGGCGGCCCTGACCGGCGAGGTAGTCGTCCTGTCGGAGACGGACCTTATCAGGGGCCCCGCCAGCTTAACCGCTATCGGCCTCAGGCTCTCCCGGTGCGTCAGCATAACCGCCTCCCCGAGTCCCAGGGCGCACTCCTCCCTGGACTCCGGAGACCCCTGGGAGAGCCCCTGGAGGTAGAGCGCCGAGAGCGAGTCCGCGAGCCGATTTCCGCAGCCCCGGAGCTCCTCCGAGAGGCAGTCCCTCTCGGGCTGCACCACCCGGCGCTCCCGAACCTCCCACCCGGAGCCGATGAGCTTGACCCTCTCGAAGTGCCTCCGGTTGTCCGTCGGGTCGTGCACCAGAGAGCCGACCGCCTCCCTGACGGCCGCGCAGGCCCTCACCGCCAGCCTCCTGGGCAGCGAGGCGGAAAACAGCTGGAGGGCCTTGGACGCCTGGACCCGAACCTGCTCGGAGACGTCGCAGAGCGCCAGGGGCACCAGGTACTTGACCAGGAGCGAAAGGGAGGAGTCAAAGACGGGACTGCCCGCGTGCAGGGACATCGACAAGAACTCGATCGCGCTGCTCCTCCTCAGGGTCTGGCCGCGGTCAACCAGCTCCTCCAGGCAAGCAACGCCCAGACTCTCGATCTGGTAGACGCCGGAAACGCTCAGGTTGGCGCTCGGGGTGTTCTCTCTGACGACGTCGAGCAAAATAGTCACGAAGGTCTCCGTCCCCTGCTCGTCCAGCGCCTGGGCGATGGCCGCCATGGCGTCCCTGGAGGACTCGCGGACGGACTCGGAGTGCTCGCCCGGCAAGTCCGCGCAGGTCTCGACCAAAACGGGGACCAGCTCGAAGAGAGCGGACCTCAGCCTGGCCTGGGAGGGGACCTTGGACATGGAGCCGATAATGCGCAGCTTGCAGAGACTCGCGGGCCCGGAAACCACCCTGGGGAGTATGCTGGAGACGATCCCGGGGTGCTGCAGCCGGAGAATGAGCTCCAGGGCCGAAATCCTGGGGTCCTCCCGGAGGAGAGACTCCTGCTCCGCGCCGGACGACAAAACCTCGCCCAGCAGCCAGTCCACAACCGAGAGCAGCGCCTCCGGGGCCTCCGAGGCAAGGACGTCCAAGCACAAGACCGAGTAAGTCCTCACGGCCAGGTCCGCGTCCGAAAGCCCGAGCCTGATGATGGGCAGGAAGGAGCCGGTCAAGGAGGCCAGCTCCGACCTCCTGACGGCCTTGAGGACCTCCAGAACCCCTATGCAGGACCCAACCCTGACGGAGCTGCCGGGCAGGGCGACCTCCCCGTCCCCCCGCAAGGCGCCCTGGCAAATCTGCCCGTCCTCGTCCAAAAGGCCCCCCAAGTTCTGGTAGAAAATGGGGAGCAGCTTCTTCTGCAGGGCGCTGCCGAACTTCTCCAGCAGGTCCTTGAGGCTCTGGACGGCCGCGTGGTGGGCGTTGTCCGAGCTGGAGGCGGACAGGGCGTTGATGATCCTGCGCACCAGGATGGGAAGGATGTCCTTGAGTGTCTGGGGAGTGTTCTGCACCAGGGACTTCCAGAGGACGGTCGCGCTGCTCCTGACCGAGGAGTTCTCGTCGCTCCTGGCCATGTAGATCGCGGCCAGGATGTAGGAGCGCCTCTGCATGGAAAAGCCGGCCTGGTCCAGCGCGGACGCGCTGGTGCTCAGGGCAATGCCGGTGGAGTCCAGCTGGCCCCTGACGAGTCTGTTCAGCAGAGTCCCCAGGAGCGAGCAGCTGCCCAGCCTCACCCTCCAGCTCTCGTTGGCGAGGCCCTCCTCCAGCGGCTGCAGAATGTAGGCCGCCTGGTCGCTCCCGAACTGGAGCACCAGGGCCCTGCAGGCCCTGAGTGCAACGTCCCTCACGGCCTCCGACTCGTCCCCCAGCCTGGGAAGCAGGCGCGGGAGGACCTCCGGCATCAGCGCCCCCAGCTCGTCGCCGAAGGACTGGGGGAGGTACACGAACAGCCCGACGTAGCCCTCTCTGACGCTCGCCGGAGACGAGGGGGCCCCCGCGGCCAGGGAGTCCCGGGCCTCGTCGCCGCCGTCCTCCGCAGCCCCCTGGGCCCGGGAAAGAATGTGCGGAAGGATCTCCCTGAACCTGTCGATCCCGAGGGTGGACAGGACCTCCGCCAGGGCGGCGGAGACGCCACTCTTGAGGGTTTGGCCAACCTCCATGGACAAGGTCCTGAAAAGCCAGTCCAGAAGCGAGGAGGCCTTCTCCTGGCCGGTAACCCTCACCAGAGCCCTGCAGAGCTTCGCCGTGAGGAGCCTGACCTCCGGTATGGGGTCGCTCAGCGAAGAGTGCACGGAGTTCTCTATCAGAGGCAGAAAGGGGTCCACGTCGCTCCTGTCGCTCAGCAGCAGCAGGAGGCTCGTCAGGACCTGGATCGCGTCCTTCTTTAGGTCGGTCACCCCTCTCTCCTGGATCGTCTTGAGGAGCACGGGGAATATCAGAGACAGCGTGGTGATGTCAACCGCGTGGACGAAGGTAACAGACTTGAGCGACAGCAGGGCGGCCTTGAAGCTCGACTCGGTGGGTTCCACCAGCGCCGCAACAAGCTCCTGGGAGATGCAGCTGACCTCCGGGTTCTTGATCAGAGAAGCCATCTTGTGCAGAGTCTCCCTGGCCGCGGCCGATACCTTGGGGTGGGAGTCAGATACCGCTTGGTAGATCGTCTGTATCGCCTTCGGCAAGTAAGAAGACAGCTGGTGGGGAGAGCTGACGGCCATGATCCCCAGAAGCTGCAGGCTGGTGAGCTTGACTCTCCACTGCTTCTCCTCGACGCCCTGGGTTATTATCGGCAGGATGAGCTTGACGCCAAACCTGGAAAGGTTCTTGATGACGATCTCCGCGGTTTTCTCCGAATAGAAGCGGATCCTCTGCTCGCTCTCGGAGAACAGGGCGATCAAGCTCCTCAAGAACCGTATCGTATAGGGCTCTATTACGTGCTCCAGATACAGACTCAAAGCCCCGATGCAGAGCAAAAGACCCTCCAGGCCGCGGGCCCCGGAGCCCCTCAAGGCCTCCTGGCTGCCCAGGGCCGACTCCATCGCCTCCAGGACCCCGAAGTCCCGAAGCCTCCTCACGGAAAGCCCCTTGCAGAGCGACCCGAACATGTGAGCCGCGCCGATCCGCATCCGAGCGTCTTCCGAATAAAGAGCCCTCCCGAGCGAAACCCTGTAAAGCTCGAACCCGGACGCCCCGTGCTGCCCCGGGTCCCCGGAGTCGTCCATTCTGAACGCCAGACAGTCCGCGTCCAGCTGCTCCAAGCTGCGAATCGCCTCTTCCGCCCCCGGAGAGCCGAGTCCGCCCTCGCGACCCCCGTAGAGCATCTCCAGCAGCCTAGGCAGGATCCTTGAGTACTCCTGGGGAATGTCCATCAAGGTCGGGAGAGATTGAGTCTTGGACCCGGAGGAGGACTGGGCCTCCGTCTGGAAGTCCCCCCTAACCAAAGACCCCCCGAGCAGTTCATTCACGATCTTGCAGGTCACCTTGTAAACAATGGGGTCGGAGGGAGAGCAACAGGACGCAACGTTTCCAATCGCCGACGCCAAGCAATTGTGGAAGTCCTTCTGGTTGACCTTGGGCTGGTACTGAGCGGAAAAGTCCCTCAAAACGGCGAGAATCTGGGTAAAAGAGCGCCCCAGGTTCTGGTTGGACGACAAAGACGCAAAAAGGCCGACTATGACCTCCTTCAGTTCGTCCCTGCTGGCAACATCGTACCTTTTAATCCTGACCTTCTCCGGGGAGTCCTGCCTGGCACCGAAGCCGGCCGCCGAATTTGTCACGGCCCCCCGTCTCTTGCCTCCGCTCCCTTGGGCTTCCGCAGCCTCCCTCGAGAGCGCTTCCCTCTCCTCCGCCCTGTAGTCCAGGAAAACCTCAGAGTCCACGATCCTGGTGAGGACGAAGCGGAGACTCAGCTCGACAAGCGAAAGCTCCTCCTCTCCGAGAACGGAAAGCAAGTCGGAGAGAACCAGGACCAAGCCCTTCAGAGAATGCCTCGCTTGTATCCTGGCCACGGTCTTGAGAAGCTCCTTATCCGTGAATTTTGGAATCACAGAATCCAAGTGCTTAATTGCCTCCGGAACCATTCGCTTGTCCAAGCCTCTGGTCAGAACCTCCGGCCAGTCCTCTGGAGCGAAGACCTTGCGCCTTTCAAAACGGTTTAAAACCTCGGTAGAACTCTCCATGACCCTGTCTATAACTCCGGAACTACCGCAGCTCCTGGAAATCCGCGAAACCGCCCTTGAAAAACTTCTCTGCTGGGCCGTGGATAACACGGGTGACACTTGGATCGCCAACAGATCCCGAACCAGCCTTTCATCCCGGTCTCCCGCAACTCCCTCCTCGAGACGCTGGGACTCCTCGTACCTCGAGATTACCTTTTCCGAAGCCTCCAGAATGCCCGACAACTCCTCCGCAGAGAAGACTCCCCGGTCCAGCAGGCCCTCTCCAGACTCCCCGCTCTCTCTGGAAATGCTCAAACACAGAAACGTGTAATAGTTTATCTCCAAGCCAAAGTCCCCGACCGCCCTATTTATAGAATCCAGAACCAGGAACCTTACTCCGGGGTTTGCAAAAACAAGCAAAGATGAAATAAGGTCTAGCTCTTCGCAATCCGAAGGCCTCAATTCGTGCAAAACCTCCCTAAGAGGCGCAAAGTAGCAGTCAAGCTCCAGCAAGTCCCCCAGAGCAAGCACATACAAACACAACATATTCACCACCTGTGCGACTGGAACCCTTACCGCCTCCCTTTGTCTTATCGACGCGGCGACATACTCCATAAGTTGGCTCGCCGTCTGAGTCAACTTGTCAGACTCAGCCCCGCTATCCATGCAACTTTTAAACAAGACCCTTGAAATAATAAACACCAAAACGGAAGTGCCTGGCGAACTCCTCAAGCCAATGTGTGGTAAATCCGCGCTTCTCTGGTCAACCGAATCCAAGACCTCCCTTAAACGAACGCCCATGTTCCCTTCCTCCATGTCCGACAAGAATCCGACCATCGCTTTTACCAACTTCCTGTTCTCAATCAAACCGCCCAACTGGTCCTCCAGAACCCTCAAACCGCAAATTCTCAAGGGTTTCAGTCCCAGCATCCTGCCGCAAACCAAATACAACAGCTCAGAAATGACCGCATCGCCCTTTCCCAAAGTGCGTCCTCTCAAGCCCGTCATTACATCCAGCTCGCTCCTCAATCTAAAAATTATCCTTTCCGCCTCCTTCCTCATCTTACCCTGCTCGCGTAACTTTTGTCTCAATAACTCATCTTTTGTCAAACTATTACTGCCACAAGTGGCCCCGGCGAGATCGGCATTTGCAGGCATATTGCTTCTGCATGTGGATAAATTTGCACCGGTATTTAAATTTGCATGGCTTTTTGCATGTACAATTGCTGACTTGGGTGGTTTGGCGCCTTTTGTTTTGGAGTCATTTTGCGATTTTCTCAGTTTGGCCAGCGCGAAAGCGGAGGTGGCTTTCGCGGGAGTGGTGGATGCCTTCTTTTCAGGTTCGGCCTCCGGCTCCTTCCGCTTCGAGGCGAGTGAGCCTTCACTCTCTTTGCAGAGATGGGCAGACTTTGTGTAGTCCAGGTTAGTGATGGTTTCTTCAAGCCAGAGAGAATCTGTTAAAGTATCGTAAACCTCCGAAAACTCCATGAATTCGGGGTCGCTTGAAGTGAAGGCTCTTACTTTCGCCGCAATGCCACTTTGTAAGTCTTCAACAAACCCGTCTTCCGGGGTTTGGGATTCAATTATCAGGCTAAACTCAAAGGGTTCGTCTGGCTTTGAAACCATAAAATCGCAGAATGCCGTGGGTAGAGTATTTAGAAAGTCCAGAGACTTTTGAAATCTGGATTTCAACCTCCCTACCAGTTCCAGAGACAAGTCTTGGTTTTCTGAAAAGTAGCATGTTTTAAGCATTGATAGTCCCGCTCTTCTGAAGCCAGAAATCTCGTTCAAGGGAAGATACGTTAAGTGGGTGAAAAAATCTGCAATTTTTTTGTCCAAAAGTTGTTTTTTAACGCCTGATTTGTTCAGCTCCGATACCAAAAGCTTCATTTTTCTTGTGTGAATTTTCCGGTTATTACTGTTGGTTGGTCTCGTGGCTCCGCCTCTTCCGTCCTCTGGAAAAGTGATTATCAGTGGATGGCAACTACAAAGTAGAAAGAGTGCGAAGTACGAGTACCCAAGTATTGACGGGTCTCCTTTTGAGATTTCATCAGTAGAAAGCAGTTCTAGCCATATTCCAAACAGATCCACTTTTGGAAGCTTAAACTCCTCGCAGGTCCCATCATCTAGTCTTCCATTTCTCCTGTTCTTACAGATAGATGAGTGGACCGTACCAAGAATAACTGCAAATGACAATATAAGGCCTTGGCAAGCTTGAACATTGCCAAAAAGTGAACCTTGCCTGAGTAAACCACTTAGAGAAAGTTTTCTCGACTGCTTACATTCTAGTCCCTCGTCTCTGTGAATTGTTTTCTTTAGCTCTGGAAGCATCATTCCTCCCTGAAAAACCTCCAAATTCACCAAAGAGTACTGAGATAAAACCGCATTTATATCTCGCTCTTTTGAAATAAATGGTAAAATCCTTCCCAGCTGAATTAAAAATCCTATCAAAAGGTTTATTGAAGGTATTTTGCTGGGGTCCTTCAAAATCTCAACACAGGCTTTTAGATCAAGCCTATCATCTTCCGGACACCCTTGAAAGCTTATGTTAAGGCTTGAACTGCAATTTTTATTGGAAATCATTTCAACCAGAACCAAAAATATACAGATTTCCAGATTCTTATTTGAATTTGGAAGAAATGAATAACTTTGAGTCAAAATAGATCCCAGACCAGGGAGTAGCAGAGGAGATGTTTTAATGATTGAAATAACATTTAAAGTTTTAAATAAGTTTTCTTCCTGGGAAAAATCCAGAACTGAAATTATCTGGCCCAATAAGATTACAGAAAGTCTTCTTAAGTGAGATGTTTTACCGAAAGTGGAGCAAAGTAAAGACGAGAAATGATTATTTGAGAGAATTGTCCGGCTCAAAGCAGACTTTTCAAAAACGCTCCCCCCATCCTTTTCTTGGACTCTAGGGATATTAGTTATGTTCAAGGACTGAATAAATGATGAAGCTGCTAAAAGCTTGCAAATTTCAGTTGTGGATGGATCCCCAATCAAGGACTGAGTCTTTGAAAGGACTTTATTCGTAAAGGAGTGATATTCCGACTCCTCCAATAGCGTTAAGGAAGTTAAACATACGTGAATAGCCAAGGCCTTGAAATGATCAGAAACTTGGTTGGGTGCCATTGGTAACTTCAAATCTACCAAAGCAAGCATTGAATCTTGTGCAGGCTCGGAAATCTCAAGTCCAACTGAAGCCCCCCCCATTTTGGTCCTAGTAAGGCTTTCAAGCATAGTGGAGACCACTAAAAGAGACGAGATCTTGATTTGAAGGCTGGTCTTGTTTGAAGAAATTGCGGAAAGAGTTTCAGTAAGCCAAGTCTCAAAATCCCATTGGTTTTGAGCAAGCTTGAAACAAATGTTGAGGGACTTCTGGATGATCTGTACTTCTTTTGGGAACTGCTCAGAACAGCTACTACTGAGTATTGTATTTGCTATGGAACTGGAAATAACCTCGGATAACAAAGTAATAACTTCCCTCTGATGGCCTCTAAATGCCAAGAGAGCATTTCTAGTCAGAACAAAATATTCGAGCACCAATAAGGGGTATAAAGGTAATGATGATCTTCTTAGTTGTCTCATTAAGCAACCAACCATTGGAGCAAGATCCTGTTCGTTTTCCTGGAGAACCCTAATAATAGACCCCAAGGTGCCCTGGCACGTAAGATCAATACCAGAAGCAGCAACAACGGATAAGCTCTGAGTAATTCCGGATAAAAGATCGGCTACCAAATTTTGATCAGAGTGTATACCTTCAATATAGTGCAACGTAATGTCCAAAACCACCTTTTGAATGTAGCTAATTCCGGAACAGCTATTCAGTCCCTGAAGCTCGTTAACTATCCAAATTCTCCAATAACTGGGAAGAACAAGCTCCAAAAATAAAGAAACCTGAGTAATGAGTAGCATGTACTCCTTTTTACCGAGTAAATTACCATTCGACGGGAAATCATTAAATGATGACTTCAAAATATTCAGAATCATGATTCCTGTTTTATCCTGGACTTCTTTATTTCTCAAAGAAAGAAATCCTTCGAGAAGCCAAATTCCTGGTAATAAATATCCTTTCTTCGAGAAGAAGAACCCAAAGTGTTCCAAAAAAGCAGAATGATTGTATTCTCTCAGCCATCTACCCAAGTCCTTCAGAAACCTCCTCCAAGAATTTCTATAGCGCTTGTCGCTGAGATAGTCTATACTATGTCTCAAGATCTCGATTTCGTGCTCAGACTTGCTTAGGACGTCCTCCTCACGGAACTGATCGAAAATATAAGGATTTGGGTGTCTCCTGCTCGATTCACCATCCCCCAACAAGCTTTTATTCTGATCTGAGTCAGTCTCTGACCCCATTAAATAAACCCCTAATTCGCTTCAATGATGTGAGGAGCCGGGTTTGGATACCTTAAGAAAAATCTCTCTTATTGAGTCCTGGTTGCTCTAACTTCCTCTCCTCAAAAACCAGATCTCTCGTCCCAAATCCGTATTTTTCCTTAACCTCGATGATTTTTTTTTGACTGTACCCTCTTGAAGTTTAATTGTTTTTTTGACAAAATATTGCGCCAAAAGTCAAAACAATAATTTACATTGAAATCTAATGCCCAAAAGAAATAAAAATTAAAAATAGATTTTTAATATGAACCTAAGGCTTTGATTTCTATTTCTAGATATTTGTTTCCCGTCTCTCCGGATTTCAAATTGAGTATAACGCAGCCAGATTCACTTATACAAAACTTTTCATACTGTGTGTAGCCGCTTCTCTACATATTCTCTAATAATCAAAAAAACACCAAGGCCAACTCCCATACTTTTCGAATAACTTGCTCTTCTGGGCCATTGACTGTTATTTGGGAACTCAACGGTCCAAATCCGCCTCTACAAACAAATAAAGAGCATGGAAAAGAAATATTATCCGAAACCCTAATATTTTTATTATTGCTTCCGTGGGAAGCCACTCCAACTCGGTCTTAAAGGCAACCTTTCATCTTTTGCGCACACCCCAACTATTAGAGAGTCTAGGCCTCAAACTGAAATGTTGGAAGTATCCCCCTTCCCAATAGGCTTTATCTCTAAAACCTACTATTCACAGAGATAAATACCCCCTAAACCATGCAACCCCCGCATACTTTTCTAATTCACTTTTTTCAACCTTTCGTACCCTAATTTATCATTTTTAGTTGGCGCCAAATGTGCCGCCACTCTCAAGATGAAGGATTGCTCATCCAAACTCTTGCAGGAGAACCCATGAATTTGACCACAAAGTTATCTAGATTTGTGATCAACTATGATCCTGGAAATAGGAATGGAGAGGTGCTTCCACTTGCATGTGACTCCCAACAGGCCGCAATGAAACCATTCAGAGACTACTCTTCAAGCTTGAAACTGAAGTCGGACCACGATAAAAGACCAATTTGGGTGTTTCCGGACGGGCTAATAATAATTGAGACTTTTCATCAAAGTAGTAAGGCCGCTTGCGAGTTTCTGGTAACTATTTCGGAGCCACTGAGCAGACCAGAACTTATTCATGAGTACCAACTGACAATCTTCTCGCTGTACGCTGCAGTATCCCTAGGAATTACGGTGGAGTCAATTATCGAAACCTTGGGAAAGTTTAGTAAGAATGAGGTCCCGGATGCTTTAGTTTCCGTGATCAAAGATCATTGCAAACTTTTTGGGAAGCTTAAGATAGTTTTGCTGGAAGGTAGGTACTTTGTGGAGGCAACTACCAGGCAGGAACTTTTGTATCTACTTTCCGACGAAAGAATCAAATCCGCTAGAGTTGTCAGGAAGGTGAATAATTCTTCGGCATCCGGCGAGTCTTCTTCTGGGCCCCTTGCCGGAGATGAAGACGAGTCCGGAAAATCAGATTTCAACATCTCTCAAGCTCCATCTCTAAACCCGAAGGACCTAGCGTTCAAGCTCACTGACCAACCTCAAAAAGAGAAGGACGATGGCCTCCAGAGCCAGAATACCGCGGCCAATTCCAATAATACTATTTATTCTTTTGAGATCTCCGGAGATAAGGTCGATGTTGTTACAATGACGTCCTTTGTGACTCTTCATAGACCTTTGCTTTCGGAGTACGACTTTAGGTCTGATTCAAAAAATCCCAACCTAGAAGTTTCTCTCAAGCATACAACTCAAATCAGGTACTACCAGGAACAGGCTTTAAGAATGATGTTTAGCAATGGCCGAGCCAGGTCCGGGATTATCGTCCTTCCGTGTGGAGCTGGAAAAACCCTGACTGGTATTACCGCAGCATGTACAATGAGAAAATCTGTGCTGATTTTGACAACCAGTGCTGTTGCGGTTTCGCAGTGGAAGTTCCAATTTGAGCAATACACAACGGTAGATCCCCAAAGGGTGCACTGCCTGACAAGCAGCAACAAGGAACCGCTTGGACCCGTTTCTGAGGCTGTGGTTCTCGTCACAACATACACTATGATGGCCTTCACTGGTAAAAGAAGCTCCTCTTCTTCTCACATTATCGCGCAGATCCAGGAGAGGGAATGGGGTTTGTTGATTTTCGATGAGGTCCAGTTCGCACCTGCTCCAGCCTTTAGGAGGATCAATGGGATTGTCAAGGCCCACTGCAAGCTTGGATTGACGGCAACCTTGGTTAGAGAGGACGACTTGATTCAGGATCTTCAATGGCTTATTGGCCCCAAGCTATACGAAGCAAACTGGATGGAGCTCCAAGACAGAGGATACTTGGCTAGGGCTTTGTGTAGTGAAGTTTGGTGTCCGATGACAGCAAGCTATTTTAGAGAATACTTGGACTGCTCTCACGCCAAGAAGCGGAAACTTTGGGTCTGTAACCCAAACAAACTGAGAGTCTGTGAATTTTTGATTCGATGGCATGAACAGAGAGGAGACAAGATTCTGGTGTTTAGTGACTCTCTTTTTGCCTTAATCAACATTGCTGTGGCTCTTAAAAAGCCTTTCGTTTGTGGAAGTGTGGATACTTTAGAAAGAATTAAAATCCTCCAACAGTTTAAAGAAAATCCTAACTTCAATACGATTTTTCTATCTAAGGTCGGAGACAATGCTATTGATATCCCGTTGGCCAATGTAGTTATTCAAATCTCATTTAACTTTGCCTCTAGACGGCAGGAAGCCCAGAGACTGGGTAGAATTCTGAGGCCAAAGCCGTACTCGGGTTGGAAGTCCGGAAAAACCTCAGAAACCACTAATATCTCCGAGCAACCATATAATGCTTTTTTTTACTCCCTTCTTTCAAAGGACACTGAGGAAATGGAATATGCAGACAAGAGACAGCAATTCATCATAGATCAGGGATATAGTTATAGAGTGATCACGATGGATTCTTTTCCTCTAGATAGTGAAAGCCTACACTACAGTGATGCCGCTACTCAACAAAAAATGCTCGAGCTTATCAAGCAAAGCGACGATTCTTTAGATGACGACGATTTGGGAGTCAATATTAATAATTTGGGCAAGCAATCCAATAACAGTGATGTTCTCAGCTCTACCATCACCAAAACTTCGAAGATGGACCAGATTTCGTTGTCTGCATCAGCCTCATTATACTTGGCAAGCTCAAAGAAGGCCGGTGAAAAAGAAACCCCGTCAGGAGCTCAGGATCCAATTCACAAAAGACCTGCACTTTCCTTAAGAAAGAGTTCATCCAAGGCTAAAATAAATGAAATGCACTCCCTATTTAGACAATTCCACAAAAGTAGGTAGTCTAAAGGATATACTTTCTCATGAACTCCTTGTGTTGGTCACTGTGCAGAATGTCATTTATAAACCTCTTCTTCCCAGGATTGACTTTGTTTTGGTTCCTGAAAACAGTATCCTCCGTCCACCTCTTCCTCAAAACGTATCCCTCCCCATCAGAATCACCCCCTTTGCTCTCTCTTCTTTCCAATGAGTCATCCAATAGTGGATTGTTCTGTAGCATTAGCCTAATCTCACTGTTTTTCTTCTTCCTCTTCATCTCCGCCCTTTCCATCCTTATCTTTTCAAGTTCCTTAAGAAGCTCCTCGTCGTCATCCGCCTCCTCTTCACTTCCCTCTTGGATTTCCAGCCCCTCTGTCTCATCCTTTCCGCTCTCTGAATTGCTACCTGGAGTGCCACCCTCCTGGTTGCCTTCCAGCTCTTTTTGAAAGTCCTCATCTCTACCCTTCGCATCTCTTTCAATACTTGAGGAGGCGTTTTCACCTTCTGAAACGTTATTTCTCCTATACTTCAAAGTTAAATGCCCCTTTTGGTCGGATTTGTGAATCTTTCTAGAACCAATTGTGTATCTATTAACCGAGTATCCACTCATTTGTCAATAACAAAAAAAGGGAAAAAAAGGACTGTCGAGTGTTTCAACCAGTGAAATATTGCATTATGAATTTTGCCCCAATATATATCCTATGTAATTAAGATCAAGCTGGCCTCGGCTCCAATTCTCGCAATCTAACTTTATTCTTAAGTACATTTATTTTAAGCCTGAGTTACAAATCTGCCGCCAAACTGATTCCCGCCCTAAGTTTCCTAATGACTAATATGGTCATTTTTCCAATTCAGTGTAAAGAGGTTCTAGGGACTGTGGGATCGAAAAGTTTCTCATACTGATTCATGGCTGTTATTAGAATAAATGTGGTATTTCCGCGGCTTTATCTGTAATAAGTCTGGCTCTTTGTTTCTATGCCCTCTTTTCTCAAATGTTGAATTGAAAATCTGCTATAATGTGGGGAAGTGACGTAATTTCAAATGCAACTTTGCATGTGCATGCAAAGAACCTGGAGAGTGTGCGCCGGTAACTTTATTTTGCCTTTATGAAATGGTAGGGAAACGTAAATTTTAAGGACTAAAAACTAGAAAAAGATCCTAACAGTTAGAACGAGAATTAGAATGAAAAGGTAATTAGTATTAGGGAGCTTAAAAACCTTGGTGAATTTACTAATAGAGCAAACAAGTAAAACTCTACGTTTAATTGATTGTTATTTAAAGGTTCCAATGACTAACTCAGAAATTGGGTTTATTGAGGACGAAAAAAATGATATTGTCATCATTATTGATTCTCAGGACCAAAATGACTGTTTAACTTCTGATGAAATGGCCGTCGAAGATAATTCTCTAATTGGCAACTTCCTTTGGGACGACAAGTCAATTTTGGACCAGATAGAACAGATAAACCGAATTGTAAATCAGAATTTTGAGAAAACTTTAGGTGAAAAATCCCCAGGAGAAAGAGAGGGAGAGCTGGAGGTCGACATCGAGTATGAACTAATTAACTGCGAAGGAGAGGTAAGTGAAAGAGGAGAGTTCAAGGCTGAATTGGGGGTTGAAGATAGTCAAGGTGAGCAATATACCGAACCCAACGAACGTGAAAAAGAGTTAGAAAATCTCGCTTATTCGAATTCTTGCCAGGAAGCAGTAATGCTTGTTCCAATACAAAAAAAAGTGCAAGCATACGCGACTAACAGATCCTGTATTAGGAATGAATCCAAAATAGGAAGCCAGATTTCAAAAAAAAGCCTATTCATGGCTAAGGTAATTTTTTTTGAATCCTTGGAATTCGGAATTGTGGGGAGAGTTTGGAATGAACTCGCCTTTTTGCGAAGACTAAAGAAGTTCAAGCGGAAGTTGTCAACTATGTACTCCAAAAAAATAAGCAACGAGAGATATTCAAGCTCTATATCAAGTGCTTTTAGTTTAGACTTCTTTTTTGGAAATAATAGTCTAAGAAGGAAGAGAACTCTTGAACTGAGCAACCTAGAATCCATTAACTATTCAAAAACCGGTGCAACTCCCAAATGCTTGCAGCCCATGTTTGAAAAAAAACAAGGTCAACAATACACTCAGGATCCAAATTCGGAAATGACGCAACCTAAAGCCAAGATTTTCATTACTGGGGATTCCATTGAGTGTTTCAGAGAATTGAAAATAGACCTAGAATATATGGAAAGCTTCGAACTCCGAGATTTTGATCAATTCCACTACGGGAAAAGAAATAACAGAAATCTAGAAGAAATTCAGGAGACCCAGGAGCTACCAGATGGAAGTGGAAAGCCTAGAGAAGTGTTAGGTGCGGAAGATAATACTTATTTGAAGTATCAGAGTCCTATTGAAGGAAAGCAGAAGTTAAATGGGGTCCACTGCGGCGAAGATTTACCTGAAATCAAAGAGATTGAGGAACTTGCTGGTTTAAAGTTTGAAATGGTATTTGGGGTGGAAGAATTGAGGGAATTGGGAGGCCTGGAAAGGTTGGAAGACCCAGAGAAATTAGGTACCCTGGTGAAGTTGGAAAACCTAGAGAAGCTTGAAGACCCAGAGAAACAAGGAAAGTTTGGGGATCTTGAAGAATTAGAGGGCCTGGGAAAATTACAGAGCCCGGGAAAGTTAGATGAACTTGAGGAGTTGGAGGGCTCGGAAGAATTGAAGAGCCCTGAAAAGTTGGAAGATCTGGAAGGATTGGAGAACCTGGAAGAGTTACTGGGCCTTGAAAAGCCGGAAAACCTGGGAGAATTGGAGAACTCTGAAAATTTAGAGGGCCTGGATGAATTAGTGAACCTGGAGGAATTAATCAACCCGGAGGAATTGGAGAGCCTCGAAAATCTGAAGAACCAGGAAAGATTAGAGAACCCTGAGGAAATGGTGAGCCCGGGAGAGCCGGAGGGCCTGGAAGAATTGAAGAGCCTTGAAAAACTGAAGAACCTGGAAGGATTATATAACCCGGAAGGGTTGGAAAGCTCGGAAAAACCAAGAGACTCCAGAAAAATTGGGCTGTCCGAAGTCACTGAAAAAGAAAAGCCCGAGAAACCCGGCGGACAGAAGGAAGAGTTTATGGGCCTGAAAGGGAAAAAAGTCCCTGAAAGACCCATACAAATTAATTTTGAGAGACAAACACAGATTGAAGTGGGGCCAGTGAGTGGATTCGAAACTCTTGATGTCTCCGAATTAACAAAGCTGGACGAGAAAAGAAATTTCAGCGACTCAGAACCAGAGATGAATACTCCCCGCTACTTGAACCCAGAAGGGTTTGAAATAAGCAGTATCCCCGAAAAAAGTCTTCCGGAAGAAGCTTCTGCCGAAGTTTTGTGGAACTGCAAAGATGCTATTCCAGATAAGGTTCAGCTGGAGCTTCCCAGCCAAGTAGAAATGCCCAGTGAGGAAAGTGTTTTGGAGGTCCTGGAATCCGAACAAAATGAAATTTTCACAGACTGTATAACTACTCCAAAGACTCAAACTGTTGATTTAAAGATGAATTTGTCGGAGAAAATTGAGAAATCCCAGGGTTCCGAACTCTTGATAGAAAAAGACTCTCAAACCAAACCCTTGACTGAGAGTCCGGAGTTAGGTCCAGAAACAGAAAAGCTGAGCAAATCTGTAGGTGAGGAATTATCCCTAGCAGAAATTCTTTTGGACGATTGTTCTGAACCTGAAACTCCTCTCGGGAAAGAGTTGGAGGAAACCCAAAAAGAGCTCACGGTCTGCGATGGCTTTAAAGCGGTAAATGAGTCGGAACAAACCCCGTGCCTAAAACTATCACCCACAAACAGTTCCAGAGTGGAGAAACTACATACTAACGCACCAAAAGAACCCGTTAAAACGAAAAGTCAAAGTGAGAAAACCGACCCTTTCGAGCTCCACACAAAAGCCTGGAGAAAACACAGAAGTGGAGTCGCGGACAGAGAAAAGAGTATCAGCATCTCCAGCGAATCTGAAACCTCCCCGGAAACAATCCGGAGCCAGGGAAAGACTTTTAGAGACTCCGAACGTGTCACGGGGTCCGAAACCGAGCAAATGTATGATCGGGACTCCGAGCAGGAAACTCTGGAGAAGGGATCAAGACAAATAACAGAAGAGAGCACCCCCAGCCTAATAGATGGCTCTCCTCGCGGCCTTAAGACCTCCGGAGCCTCTACATGTTTGCCTCAACCCGCTGAAAGAAAAAAGAGAAAAAGAACCTTCGGGGTATTCGAAAAACTAATTGGTCTAACGAGAAACAAAATCGTCGCGAAGCCGCTCCCTCGGGATTTGTCCAGAGAAACAATCCAGGCAATCGAAATTATTAAAAAGGCAAAAAGGCCGAAATATGCACCCTCCGGCCCCCCTATCCCCGGAAACGAAAAAATGCACACACCTCTCCAAGGCAAAAATTTTTAAAATGTTCGGCGCCCAAATGCATATTAAGATAATTTATGGAAGCCAAAGAGGGCCCAGGCAGAGGAAGAATTACTCAAGCTCAATTTGAAGGAAGAGCCAAGATTTTCTTCTCTTTCATTTGCAAGTAAAAGCGGAGCCCTGGGGCTTAGCACTGAAATAACTTGAAAAGCCGCTATAATGGACGCATTTTTAGTCGGCTAAGTCTGGATTCGGGCCAAACAAGCAAAATGCCAGGAGTGGACGAGTTCGTACACGGTGACAATACCTGTCGATTCTCAGGGACTCCGCAGAACATCCTAATAGTTAAGAGGCCTAAGTCTCCTCATGCCACACTGTTGGCAGTACAGCTCGCAGCTAGTTTGACAAGAATATATGGAGCGGTGGTCTATTGCGAGGAGGAGGCGATTAAGGAGATGAAGGCGATTGACTCTGATCTGATTCTAAGCTCAACAAGCCGGGTGAGGGACGACCTGGGTGAGGTCGTTGACCTCGCAATTTCCCTGGGCGGAGATGGGACGCTTTTGTGGCTCTCGCACTTATTTCAGGCCTCAGTTCCTCCAGTTGTGAGTGTGGCCATGGGTTCTTTGGGATATATGTCGCTGTTCCACTACTCGAAGGCCAGGGAAATCGTTGACAGAATAATGAGGCAGCGGACGTTTGCGGTCTCTCTGAGGTCCAGATTGACTCTCCATATTCCTCGAGAAGGTGGAGAGGTGGAACGGACCTCCTGTCTCAATGAGTGTGTTTTTGAAAGAGGAAATAGACACTGTCTCGCCTCCATCGATGTTTACTGCTCCGGAAGCTACTTCACAAGAGTATTTGCGGACGGCCTGATCCTCGCGACTCCCTCCGGGTCCACGGCCTATTCCATGTCTGCGGGAGGCAGCATAGTCCACCCAAAGGTCTCTGGGATCCTATTCACGCCTATCTGTCCGCACACTCTTTCCTTCAGACCGGTAATTCTGCCCGGGTCCACGGAGCTCCTCATCCACGTTCCAGAGTCGTCCAGAGACGGAGTCCAGGTTGCCCTAGACGGGAGGAGGGTCGCGGAGCTGAGGAGCGGCCAGTTCGCTGCAGTCACCATGTCCTCTTACCCTCTTCCCTTGGTTATTTGCCCCCAGGATTCGGAGGCCCAGGATTCCTTGAATTCAGGTTCCGAGTCCAAAGGTCTGCGGAAGCAAATCGATTCAACCCTCACTCTCCAGGACATTCTCGAGGGTATAAGAGAGGCAAAGACGCTAAGCTCTCTGGGGACGGACGACGGCTTTCAGAGTGAAAGCCAGGTCTTCGTTTGCCCCTGCTGCCGCAGGTCCGGAGACTGCCTCTGCGGAATCGACAAGGAGCAGCCCCCCAGCGAGGCTACCTTCTGCGGAAATCCCAAGGAGGACTACTGGCTTAACTCCCTAAACCACTATCTGGACTGGAACTCGCAGAGAGCCGCCCAGATCCCCGTTGACCTGCAGGAATCCGCCTCCAGCAGCATATACTCCGAGTTCCAGTCGAGCCTTAAGGGCAGAAGCTACCTCTCCAACCCCAAAGGCCCCGCCTCAACGGACAAAAAGGTGGCTCCTCCCGCCGCCCTCAGATTTCTTGAGGGCGTCCGGAGCGTCCGCAAGCACGACGGTGAATCCGGACACGGATATCTCCCCGAGCCAAGCAGCCCAGTTACCTGTCTAGACTCCAAGCTCAGGTACTCCACCCCCTCCCGCACGGAAGTTTTCGGAGACCGCCAGGACTCCGTTCCACCCAAATCTCCCCCGGAGGCTATGGCAGCTGCCAACCGCGACGCGGATCTCTACCCGCGCAGCTGGAGTCAAAACAGCAGCCACACGGACTCCACCTTGAGATCAACCAGGAGCAAGACTCCCTTCTTTACCCCCGTAAAGATCCCTGGTGTGATCATTTTAGAACGCAAGGTGACATAACCCCGCCCAGCAATTAATCCTAGCTCTAGTTTCTCGCGCGCTCCAGCATGCAAAATCCCGATGCCTTTCTCTACTAGTCTCGGCTACATTTCTTCCAACCCAGTTTGCTTTTTGTCATAGCATGTGGGCTGCAAAACTCGGCTTAAATTGGCCCGGTCCCGGTCCTTGGAGGCGAAAAGAAGTGGAGTGCGCCCATGACTAGCCTCCTCCGGACTCTAGCTCCCAGACGCAACACTTTCCGTCGAATCCACAGGTAACGAAATGTCCTGAACTCGAAATGAATACATCCATTATTGGCCTCTTGTGTGCTGAAGTCTGAGTATAGTGCTTCATCGGGTCAAATCCCGCCAGCCAGGCGGGGTCCAGGTAGCTAGGCATTATGGCGCCATTTAGTTTCTTTGCATGCATCCACATGGAATTGGAGTCTTGTATGAACAGAACCGGTATGCAATCGTGCCCGACGGCGGCAATAAGTTTTTCGTGCGCAAATTTAATGCTGAAAAAAGGAAGTCCGTTCCAATGAAGAGAAGAGTTAAGGAGCTCGAGTTTCCTGTTAACCTGGGAGAAGTAGATGTTGGAGTCCTTGTCAGCGAAGGCAAAGTGGCCGGACTTGGGGCTAATGTCGCAAGCGACGATGGCATCTTGGGTCTCAATGGACGAAAGAACTTGAACAACGGGGAGAGGCTCGGGGGAGTTTGAGTCCAGGTTTTCATTTGGACCCCGAGAGGCGCCAGGAGGGTCCGACTTTTCGCAGTTGTCGAAGATCTTGAGAATGACTCCCCTCTTTTCGAGGCCTCCGGAAATCAGAAACCGTCCATCACTGCTCCACTTTAGACAGGTCAGGGGGAGCTCAGAGAGCCCTATTCTGAGCTGGTCAAAGCTGTAGAGTCTTTTCAAGTCATTGTGGTCTTCATTTTCCTTGTCGGTGGGTGGCCTTTTTTTAGAGCTGAAGAAGTGAATATCTCCGCTGGTGGTCGAGACTGCGAAGCAGCAAAAGTCCTTGTTTGCGGAGAGTCTACAAGTCATGGGATATCCTTCTGGCCGGATGCAATCAACCAGAGAAGCGATGACCTCAAACTGCGCCTCTAGGCCTTCGGTAATCTTTTCTTTGAGAAGCCAAACTACCACCAGACGATCTTCCCCGACCGAAACCAACTGGCTATAAGACGAGTCCCCCGGATATCCCTCCGGCAACAGAGACCAGTCGAGGTGGACTATGTGATTCCTATGCTTAACAAGTTCGGCCAAGGGGCCTCCAGGAAGTAAATTTTCCAGCTGAAAGATCCGGATGCTTCGATTGTTGCAAATCAAAGAAACGTCTGCAAAAGAAAGAGTTAAAAAGCAATTCCTAGTTAAAGATTCTCCCAAGGCCCAGGGCCCACCCCATCTCTTCCAAACTTAACTTACATTTCCAACTCGGGTGAAAACTTGCCCCGGCTATTTTAGTCTCCAACTGCTTCTCGAGTACCAACTTCATTTCCAGAGTCCTTTCCTAACTCTCCCTTCCGAAAAAAAAAAAAGAAAAAAAAGGTAAACTCTGACCTCCCTCTTTCCAGCCTGAACTCACGCTTAGAACACTTTTGAGCCTGTTCCTTTTGCTTGCCCCGTTTCTTCACCTGCTTTCCTCACAATTCTATAGTTTGATACTTGTTTTGGCGGCAACTGTTGCCGCCGGAATTTGCCGTTGTTCCGGTACTCGGTACGAAGGTCTGGAGAATCAAAGGCATAGCGATGGGTGGAATGGTTCTGTATCCCTGGAAGGAAGATCCGGCGCAGCTGTGAGCGTTCACTACTCCGCTTTACCGGGCTGCAAAGACCTTTTGACCCTACCCGAGAGCTCCCGCCTCAGAGAAAGAGGCAGATTACCTAAGAGATCTAACATGTATGCGAAGGCAGTACATAATGCATAAGGTGTATAATCAGTAAAGGGATATATGCATCCGGAGGCATGTAGAAGGAAATAGAAACATTAAATTAGATGTTAAGGTGAGTAGAAGAAAGCCTAAATAAGATTTTCATACTTGGAGAAGTGCGTGAATGTATACGGAGTCCTCTGACAGATAAAATGAGGGGATCACTGAAGAGTAGGCTTCTTTCTCTTCTTATTCTTGTTGTTATTTGAAATGTCCTCTGTTGAAGCAAGTGCAAGACTGACTTCTTCAGAGCCCTCATTTGCCCGGTCCTCTTCTCCAATCTCATCTTGAGCATTGCTATTCACGGAAACATACAATTTGTGAACCAGGGAGTTGATCTTGTGGATTGCCTTGTTGAAAAGAGCCAACAACTGAGTAGCGGGGGTGGAGAGCTCAGATGCCAGCTCGTCTATACTTTTCCTCTGAGATCCAAGTCCGAACAGAACTGCAGACTGCAGAAAAGAAATTGAAATATTAGGAAGCCTGTTTTCGAAGTAGAGTTGGCTTATAATGGGGACCAGGTCTGAGACAGAAGTGTAGTCCGCCATTTGTCTGGCGTAACGAGCAAGACGGATGCAATCATTGTTTGTTAGAAAGCAATGCAGGTTGCCTTCACTTAGCACGGGTTTTGTATGGGAGGTGTCTTGATGAGAGGTTTCCTGTTGCTTTGAAGCCATAATTTTGTAGGATGTCGCGAGAGAAAGAGCCAAAGTTACCGGCATCTGCTTGAATTGGGGAGAGGATACATACTGGATTGTCCTGGAAGAGAAGTCCAGGACGAAGGATGAAAGCCAACATTGACCAATAGACTTGAGAAGAATGACGGAGTGTTCCCCAGTCACCTCGCTGACCTGTTGTCTAATATAGACAGGCAAAAATCCTATCTTCGTCCAGAACTTGAGAAGCTCAGAGGTAATTCCGAAGGCAGTTCCGATATAATCAATCTGTTCGTTCTCTTTGAGAATAAATGGCACATCCTCTATGGGCTCCAACAAAGGAGGGATCTCTTTTGCTCTTTCCAGGACCTCGCTCTTCAAGTCCGGAGTTCCATGTACGCTTTTCCCGAGGGATGAGACTTCCTTTCTTATTTTAACATTAGATTTTACCGAATCGCTAATTTGAATATGCTTAGTTGGGTCCGAAAGTCCGGACTCGCTTCTTTCCCTAAGACTCTCTAACTTGTCCAAGAGCTGCCTGACTGCGTAGGTCCCATATCCCATTCTTTGGGCCGAAGGATGAGTCGCGATCCTAACTATTCGAACCCCAGTAAGCCTTCCAAAATCATCTCTTGCGAGATGGTTGCAGAGTGTCCAAGGTATTAGATCGCCAGAGGGCCTCAGGCCTCTTGAAAGCGAGGCCTTTATGTGCTCAGATGTGATGGACCCCTCCAGGGCCACTTGAATCGCAACCAGAATTGTGGGGATGCTTTTTGTGTTTGGATCGAATGGCGGCAGCAAGACGAATATTTGGTGAGTAGGAGCGTCGGAAAGCAACATCAAGTCGTTGGGGGTGTTCTTGTAGTGAGAAGAGACGAATAGGCCCATTAAATTATGAAGGAACTTTTCGCTCGCAGGGTGGTACGAAAATAAGGCATCCCTATCAACACGGTATAGCGTGCACAATGATGAAGGTACCAAAGCCCTTGAGGAACTCGGACCTGTATGGGGACCACTTTCTTCGACAGAAAGAGGAGGAGGACTTGTGGAGTCCAAACAGAGAAGTCCGTTCAACCAGGACTCGATTGGATCATTTCTTCCATATCTAATAGGCTCCTCGAGACTTAGCTCTGAAAAAGAAGACACTCCTTCAGTTGTGGAAGATAAATTTGCTGAATTAACACTCATCGGGATGGATATACTCGATTTTTTCTTAAGGTCGTTTATTAGTTTCAAAGAAAGTGCTCTTCCGGTACCTTCATATCCATTGATTGTGGATGAAAAGATAAAGAGATGGTTTCCAAGAAACCTCTTAACTATTGGAAGTGGAATTGCAGCAGCCTCATCCATTACAACAATCTCAGCCTGGGATACAAGATGATGGTCTTCAGGCTTTATGTACTGAATAGTTTGTCTGTGTTCCTTAAACACATTAACACGAATAAGTCTAGAAGCTAAATGTGAAAATTCCCCTCCAACCCTGGAATCAATTGTCTTAGATCTTACCAACTCGAAGTGTTTATGCTCAAGATACCCAAGACTCCGAAGGCCGACCTCTATGAACTCAAATACCGTCAGAACATTCTCTGCAGAAGGAGCGGTAATGAAGATGTTGCTGTATCCCTGAGAAATTGCGCAAGCCAGAGACAGCCCCAAGGCTGCAGATTTCCCTCTTCCTCTGCCGGCAGTAAGGGAGATTATTGCATTCATGTTCTTCTGAACAATTATATCCGCCATTCTTAAAACGGTGTTTGCCTGATCAAAAGTCACGCAGTTTGAAATAACCTTACCAATTTCAGTATCTCTAACGCTTTGCTCCAATTCAAGGTGCTCAGGAGACTTATCTTGAAGGCTGGCTCGTCCAAAGTTAGACCCTGAGTCCCTGTCCCCACCCTTTTGCTTGGAAGACTTGATTTCAAGTATGTGGCTTGAGATCGGAAGCACATTTAATTCATCATCTACAACGACGCAATTCCCACAAGAAGATAAAGAGAGAATAAATCTTGGAATAAAACGAGAAATAATGCCTCCGGAGTATAGGCCTTCATTACACTTCAGTTTTCCGTGGAAATCCATTACAGTCTCATATAGATTCCTCAGCGATGACATTGTTTGAAGTGTAATACAAACGACCCCTCCACCAGAAACAGTTTCTATTGTTCTGCAGAGAATATTCGGTGTAATCGCCTCGAAATCTTGCAAGATACACATTCCAAAAGTCCTCCCCAAGATACTATGACTGTCCTTATAGTAGCAGTAGCGGATTTCCGCATTTGAAACGAACAACTCAAATGGGTCCTCCAACTGTTCATCCAACTTCCCTTGTTTAGCCCTCTTATTCCTTTGTTTCTGCCTAACCTTCCTGTGGCTACTAAACCCCAGCTCCTTCTTGTAGCACCAAAGTACGGAGGGTTTTCTCGAATGTATATTGCTCAAAATGTAGTACAAATTACATATTTGATACCTACTATTATCGCCAACTATCACGAACATGCACCTTACTCTCTTCTCCTTACACTCCTCCAATAGCAGCTTTAGTCTGCTGTCCACTAACTTCTTCATATTCTGAAACTCTGGAAGAGCAATCTCCACTCAGTTCCCTATTATAGTACTATTTTTACTCCCTCGTCCTATTATCAAACTTCCTACTTGAATCTTGCAATAGTTTTTTTTTCTGATTCAAGGTGGTCAAATTTGGACAAAGTATGAATACAGGGCGCCAAAATGCATTGGCGCTATTAACCATGGCTTTACTCTTCGTATTAGAAATCCACCTGCTCCAAGTACATTAGAAAAAGTAAAAAAGGTTTAAATCTTCACGCCAAATCTCTTTGATAATATTCTCTATCCCTTCATATCTTTCCAAGTTACTATTTCCGTTCTCTTTACCTCCGTCCCTCCCCCCTCCCGAACTTCTTGTTAACTTCATTTTAATTATGTGAGTTAAACAATTCAAAAAGAAATCATCTTCTATTCGCCGTTTTATAAATAACATGTGGGCAAAAAGCAATTATTTATTACGCCGGTATATAACTGATTGTTTGCATGTAATAATGTGTATTACATCCAGTTTCCCCCCAACTCAATTAAAGTCGCATTTTGCTGAAAAAATCAATGAGAAATGAAAGAACCAGGAGAGGAAAATGATTCAACATATACAATAGAGTAGATAAACTTCGTAAGAAGAGTAAAAGTATGCCTCTCCTCGTATGCAATATCGGCAAGACTATGAACACAACAGGGAAGATTGCATGCGCAACCACAAACGTGTCCAGGGTAAGAAACGAGGAATGATTTTAAGAAACCACAATATTAGATAATGACAAAAAGTTACCGGAGTGGGAATATAGTGCGATCTAGTGTGTAGAGCTCTTCAAACAGTACAAATTCAAGTATAACTAATCTAAGATTTTTTGAAAAACCGTGGGCCGGAAATGAACTGGTTTAAATAGCCGAAAAAAGTGTACTTTTTCCTTTGGAAATCTGGCTTAGAGGTTGTATTAATTAAACTGTCGAATATATTTACTGACCCAGAACGGTCGAAATTATAAGTATAAAGATATGAACCGTAAAAGTTATCCAGGATTTTGTAAAAGTTGTTCCAATGAAGAACTTCCTCAAATTTCATTTTTCTATATAGACTAATTGCACTCGTATTATAGTCTACAACATGGAGATAAACCGCATTCACTTCGGGACAAAACTTCTGGTAATAACCAATAACTATACTCAGTAGCTGTTTAGCTAATCCAAGGAACCTGAATTCCTCAACAATTCCCATTGTCAGTACGTAAGCCAAATATTTGTAAGTGCTAACTCCAAAAGGGGACGGGCTAATCTCAAAACTATCATCATTAATCTTCTCGCGTAACTCTTGCGATAAAAATGGCTCCGGAATGTTCTTAATAACATATTTATAGTCGTTATCCTTGATTACTTTCGAGTCTTGTGAAGTTGTTACAAATCCGATTACCAGCTCATTCTCATCAAGGAAACTCTGTTCCGGCCCATCTCTCAATCTCCAAATAGCTACCCATCCATGAGTCAGGCCTGTGGCTATTCCATCATAAAATTGGGAATCATAAATAATCGGAAAGAGCTCTTTGTGCAATTCTTCCAGCTGAGAGACATCGCCCGGAACTACCCTCCTGAAGTCAATAATTGGGTTTTTTGTAGGGTTGTTTTGCTTCCAGTTCTTGTATATCTCATGGACCCTACTGAATTTTGTTGGATTCTTAAGCTCCGGAGGAAATGCCGAAGAAATTGTCATAATTTGAGCAATTGAAAAGAAGCTCTTGTCAGTCAAATCTAAAATTGGGAACAGGGTTGAAAATAAATACAAAAAACATCTCTTTGTTCTCGGGCCTCTTCTACTCCCTTTGCAACCCCAAAACTATTGCAAAGCCTAAGCTTTTCACCAATAAATTGGTTAGACAGAAAAGAAGGAATAGTCAGTTTCCCAACTGCAATCCCCCAACACCTAAGCCTTCCTTTCCCTGCAAAAAGTGAAAACGCTATCCCAAAGGACTAATCCAAATTTTCTTACATAATACTAATCACCTTTTTTTGGTCATTTCTAGTTATTGGGGGTAAACCGATGCCCATCTTGGCGCGCTAATTTAAATACATGCAAAGGAGCCCTAAAGACGAAAAGTAATTGGATGAACATATTAGAGCATATACGACAAGATATCAATTACTATTTCAACACAGAGGAACTAAACAGAACCAGCTGTGCCCATCCTGGAAGAAAGCCAAATTTTTCTCTGAAGAATTGAGCAGCACGTAAGTAACGGTTTTTATTAAGAGAAGTGCAATCGCCGAGAATTTTTGTATGTTTATTGATATACTTGAGCATATGGGTATCTATCGGTACGGCTTCAGTAAATCCGAACCCGGATAAAAGCACAAAATCAGCAACTTTTTGTCCAACTCCGTGAAGCTGTTGGAGAAATACAGTGGCCTTTGGGTAGTCCAAAGACTTTACATAATTAACAAAAGCCCTATCATTTTGGAAATTGCGACTTAAAAACTCAGAAATAAAAATGATACTTTTTGCTCTATAGCCAACTCCGCAGAGCTGCTTTAGAGATTCTTCTGAAGCTTTCGTAAGGATCTGAGATACAGTAGGGAATGAAAAATAGCGGTAAGTCTGGTCGCTCTCAGTAGTACAGCAAATTTTCTGATCCGTATCTTCGGGCAGAACCAACTCCAGATCATCTATTTGGCACAAAAACTCTCCGAAGTTTTTCCTGATGTTTGCGACAATGGTAGTTATTCTCGGTATATTGTTATTAGCCGTTATAACCCCCACAAAAAGAGCCTCAATGGGGTCGATATTTAAAAGACGGATTCCCTTTGGGGAGGAAGATATCCACGAGTCTATTTCGTTCCAGTGCAAATAAGCCCTCGCGAGAGAAGTGACGCCTATTTCTGAATTTGAGCTTTCTAGCTCAGCCTCCCATTTGAAGTCCAAGTTCAGATAGTGTCTGATGTGCTCAAAAGGTGTTGAGCCACAGCAATAAAAGGTCAAAGAAACGTTTGTTCGAGAGGATTGTTTCCCGGCCTCTTGCTTCGCCTGAATTTTGCTTCTTTTTACTGGAATATTTTCAACGTCCTCAGTTTTATTGTCAGCCTTGCAACCGCTGTAGAGACACCTAAACAGAACATCATTCTCTAGTTCTTTCAGTTGGAATACCCTATGACCGAGAACCCCAATAAAGGAGTCATTTGAAACCCTTCTCCAAGAAAATGTTTGGCCAGCTGGTAGGCACTTTGAGATCCTTAACTCTTCTGGAGGAACCCTCAAACTTTCATATTTTATTTTATTCATAAAACTTAGCTAAAATCCGCCTTCCACTTTTCTGCTCCCGAACAGTTACTTAACAAATTAATACCTTCAAATTGCGCTTTTCAAATTAGAAAAATGCCAGAAATTTAATCCACCGAACGCAAGGGTTGCGAAACCCATGTAAGAAAAAAGTCAAATAAATAGATGACACTAGAGTAATGTATTGCTAAGGTATAACTAATTGAAAGAGTCTATTTCCGGCGTGGCCGCAACTACAGAACTACAAACCCACCCTATTACTTCAACTCAAAAGCTAACATTGACTCAGGACTGTTCAAACCACTTTCCTACATTGCTTCGTAACTCAAACTATTCTAATAATATTATCTAAAAGAGGATATTCCACTGCTACCTGAACTTTCTTTGCAACTCTAGTGGGGGAGCTCATCCCAATTTATAAAAAATGTATTAGCGCCAAATGTGGCGCAAAGTGACATTAAAAGGATAACTGGAGAGGAAAAAAAGTGAGATAAGTGGCTTACCAACTGGTATTTTATTTAGTTAACAGTGGAGTTTTTATACTAAGTATTTCTGTGGAATTAAGGGCTACAGAAAGTTTGAAGTTCCAGTTCCCTCTGCAAATCATCTGACTTTATTTTAACGATATAGTTCAGGTTCCTTTATAAACCTGCAAAATAATACATTTTGAAAGGTACCTTTGTGAATTAACCTATTGATTGAATTTAACATTGGAGCTTTTTCTTCTGGAGTTTTGGTTCAAAATAGATGAGAAGTACAAATGAGTGATGACCTGTTAAGTTCTCTTTTTGACCCGCCGACATCTTCTCAGGGTAACTCTGCATCTTCATTGATCTATGATGTGAGTTTGTCCGATGAGAGACTAAGGGGTGGGGAGATAATGAAAACTTCTGGGAAGGCTTTGGAGAGATCGGACGAGATTTTGGAAGTTGCAGTAAGAAATGAAAATATAGTTCCAGAAATTCAGAATATAATAGCTAGTGTGCACCTGAAATGTGAACTGGATCTCAGAATGATTGCCATTAGTGCCAGAAATGCTGAGTACAATCCTAAAAAGGTCAATGCTGTTGTAATGAGACTCAGAGATCCAAAGTGTACGGGACTTTTATTCAGAAGCGGGAGACTAATGATAACTGGAGCGAGACTAGAAAACGATGCTAAATTAGGAGGGAAAAAAATGGCAAAAATCTGTCAGAGAAGTGGATTCCCCAAAGTGAAGTTCGCTAACTTTAAGATGGAGAATATTATAGCAACTGCAGACTGCAAGTTTCCGATCAGATTGGAAGGTTTAGCTTATGACCACAGAGACTTTTGTAATTACGAGCCCGAACTATTTCCAGGTTTAGTCTATCGCTATCATCCAGATAATTCCCCAACAAAAGCTGTTTTACTTTTATTTGTTTCTGGAAAGGTGATTGTAACAGGATGTAAGAACTACCAAGAAATTTGCAATGTCTTCGACAACATCTACCCGGTTCTTTGCCAGTATAGAAAATAAGGCTTATCTCATTTGTTAGTTTAATGCATGTTTTAATACTTCCATTTTCTCGTTAATTAGAAATCTTCGTCTAAGGAGAATTTGTATTTATGACTTCCATTGTTTAAACAATTCTTACAGCCTTTAAAAGACTCATCAACGAAGAAACTCGAAATAACTTCCTTGTATGTACCTTCGCCTGTGACCTTTTCAAAATCATCGAACATTTGGTTTTGACTCTGAGTGAAAATTTGACTCTGGCTTTGGTTCTGGCTCTGGCTAGAGATCTGACTTTGGCTATAAATTTGGCTTTGAGAGTGATTCTGGCTAACCATTAAGTTTAAGTTTAATTTATTCATATTTTGTTCTTCAAGTTTTCTTGTTAGGGTTGATGATAAAGAGTCTAAAAGGTAAAAATCCGCCTCTACTAGTAGTCCTTTAATTATATGTTCTTTGTCCGGAATCGAAACAATTGTACCTGTGCGTAGATACTCCAAAATATACTGGAAAAGAAACCCGTTTCGGTCAATAAAGATTTCTCTCGGATCTTCACCAGTCCTTTCCATTCCGAGTAAGTAAATCGAGAAGTAGTTCGAAGCATCGTTTGCATTCAATAAAGTTGTCCTTGTGGTTTCATAGTAAATACCACCAACATTTAACTTTATCCGAGTATCTGTCATTTTCCCCTTTTCTCTTCTAACCCTCCTTTCCAAGTTTTATTCTAGAATTCCTCGTAACTCCTAACCAGTCGCTACTATTACTATTATTAATGTTTTTTCCAAGCTGTCAGCTGTTTATTAGTTACCTTTTTTTCAAGCAATTTAATGCTAACTTCACTGACTCTTCCAAAAACCCCAAGTATTAATTATTATTATCGTATATAGTTATTCTGAACCTTGAATTTGACCACAAGAGAATTCGGGAAATAGTAATTGTAACAATATAATTTAGAAGCTTTCCCCTTTATTTTTTTCACTCTTAATACTATCCTTTCAAAACCACCTAACTCCGCCAATTCTAATTTTTTTCCTCAAAGATCCAATAATCCCTCCAGTTACACACAAATAATCTTTCAATACCGGTGTTTGCAAATTTGCATTTGCATGCATACAATGGCCATTACGTGGATGTTACCTCGAAGAATTTCTCTTAAATATTTATTTCTTCAAATAGTTTCTTAAATTTAGCCTTAAAAAATTGGACCGATTTCAAAGGTCTATTCTAATCTGAAAATAACAAAATCGATATAATATATTGTCATCCACTATTTTATTTTAATTCCCCTACACACATGTCAACTAATAAAATCCACTATATGGCGCGCACTATTAGGCGGGCTGAGTCGAGACTGTCTAGAAATAGATTTGTGTCAAGCCTGACCCGAAATGCTTGAAATTACTGGAATTACTGGAATAAAAGCAAAGGTAAATAGGGAGTAAAAAGAGACTTGTATCTTTTCGAATCCTCTTCCGAGTTTTTAATTATATCGGTATAGAGAACGAATACCAAAAATTGGTCTCTAGCCTATACGTGATAAAACAAGCCTATTAGAAAACCTAAATTCAAAGAGAATAACTTGGGCTCTGTATGACATTTTTTCGTCTGAAAGTTAGATCTTTGTCTTTGAGTTAAGCTTAGCCCGATTGAGGTTCCGATGAGTCGAAAGAAGACTTTGAGGAATCGTGAAAATGAGCCGGAACAAATGAAGGTGGAAGAGGAAGACGATGTCGAGTATGGAGATTTCATTGGAATTAAAAGCAAGAATATCAAGTCTAATATCTCTTCTTCTAATCTTGAACGTAAGGACCTAAAACTGGGAACTCTGCTTTTTGGAATTATTGACCAGGTGACTGACAAGGAGTTATTGATCTCTCTCCCAGGTTCTAACTCCGCAATTGTTTCTCTTGAAAACACTTTGGAAATCCCAGGTAATATCCCAACAGATCTTTTCTGCAGACTTAGGAAGGTTTCCCTTAAAGACAGATTTAGGCCTGGAGACCCTGTGAACGGAGCAGTCATTTCAAACACTAAAGTCAAAAATAATATTACATTAAACCCATCTATCCTCAATGCAGGACTGAATTCAAACTCTAGATCTCTCGATATTCCTGGATATGTAGTTTCTGCTATTATTATTTCTAAGGAGAACCATGGATTCAACCTTTTCACTGGTATCCAAGGAATTAAATCAGCTTTCTTGAGGGTAGGAGGGTGCGAGAAATCCGAATTTAGACTCGGTCAGATTCTCCCGGTAAGTATTGATAAGTTCTTCAAAGATAAGTCCTTGTTGGTCTGCGCCTCTATCTCTGAAGAATCCCCAAATTCAAAATTCATTGGAAGGAAGGAACTTCTGAGTATCCATGAAATTAAACCCGGCCTTAAAGTTGAGTGCCTGATTCACTCTTTTGGAAGTGGATCCGATCTACCCCAAAAAAGGAGTCTTTCAAGCCCTAAAAAAAAAAAGAGATTTTCTTCTGAAAAAGTTGGAGTCCAGCCTAACGTGAAGGTCTTACAACTTAAAGATGCCGACAAACTTCATATTAATGATGAAGAGTTGAAACAGATCAGGGACTATCTCCAAGATGACCACTCCGTCAGAGTGAGCTTCTGTATGGGAACTATGCTAGGAGTAATTCCAACGGAGCATTCTATACATCCCTTAAAGTGCTTCTACCCCAAAGAGTTCCAGACTTCTTTGAGTAAAGAAGAAATTCCCAGTAAAACCCCAAAGTCCAAGTTCATTATTGCTCGTGTTATCGCGGTCTTATCCGGTTCTAGCAATAAAGTCATCCTTTCAGCACTTTCCCATAACTTAAACCCCTATGGAACTCCTTTTTCTTCCGAGTTCATTCAAACTGGAACTGTCATATTTCCCTCTAGCTCTCAGGGAGATAAAGTATCATCCGCCTCAGTACTCACTTCATGTTCGAGGATTACACTTTACAATAACAATAGCCAAAAAAATCTCCAAAATGGAATTAATTTCCTTTCCAAGATCAATGGTCGGTGGATCTCACTCTTTACAAATTCCCTTATTAAGGACTATGAAAATATTGACAAAACCATCAAGACCCAACCATTTAGAGTTATATCTCGCTCTAGAATTGAGAATTCCCTCCTTGTCTCTTTTGACCAGAAAATTATCCAGGAAAGGTACTTTTCATCAAAAGACGCCTCTCCCGGAGAAGTCGTTCAAGCAACTGTAACTGAAATTCACGATTGGGGTCTTTCTGTTCGCCTTTCTGATTATTTTTCGGGTAGAATTTACCTTGAGCACCTTTTCAATACTACCAATTTTTCCAGACCTTCGGATAACAGCACATCAAGAAAAATGACTAAGGAACAACTAAATTATATAAAGAAACATTACCAGATTGGAAGGAGTTACAAATTCAAAGTATTAAGATATGAGTACAATGATAGTTGCTGGAATCCTCTCTTGCTTCTTACTGCAAAACAGGCCCTTCTTAACGATAACCTTCCCCCTGTAAGTTCTGTGGATGAGACACTTAAAGTTGGCCAAAAAATTACTGGGTACATCAGTAGAATTTACCTCGGAGATAAAAATGATGACTCTAAAAAAAAGTTCACCCATGAGAACTCTTCTAGCGGGGATTATATTATCGTTAGATTCTATGGTGAATCCTACGGCTCTATTTCCTACAAGGAATATATGAGACATCAAGAATCAGAAAATTTCACTGGAGAAGGTGATACTCCCTCCAAAGAGCCCCGTATAGGAGAGGTTATCACTGTAAAGATCAAAGCTATAGACCTAATCAACAGATCTCTGAGACTCACTCTTGGAAAAAACTCCGAAGAAAAATTGGAGGCTGAGGTAAATTCTACTGTTGAACAAAGTATTTTCTATAAAAGCTTTTTGTCAAAGTTTGAGAATTCAGGCTGTTCGTACTATAAAGAATTTTCCGAATTAAGAAAAGAAACTCCAAACAAATATATACTTTTGGGAGTGACTTTACAGGGTCTTCTTTTTTCCGAACTTCTTGGGGATTTAGTTTTCGTTCCTAAATACAATATTTCAGACAAGAAGAACAACTCGGAGATTATTTGGAAATTGTTGAGAAAGCTCTATCTAAGTTCGAAAAATGTCTTAGATCTTAATTCAAAACTCAAAGAACTGAAACTAGAGCCCCAAACTCTTAATTCCCACCTTACAAAGCAAACTTTAGAATTGGATTTTGAAAATTATACTACCCCGGAGAATAACACAAAATTTACTTTGAACTTAAATACAAAGACTGGATATTTAAAGCACTCGATTAAAATAGATAAATTTGGAGAACTGAAAGAGCAAAGCTTGTGCTTGGGCTACATAAGCCACATTGATTCTTATGGATTTTTAGTCTCTATTTTGGGTTCAAAATCCCGTACTGGGATTGTCCCAAGGCATCTCATAAGTTCTCATGTATTCTTTGATGGGAAAGAGGAACTTTCCAGGCATTTTTCTATTGGGGAAACTTTACTTTTAAAAGTTGTGAAAATAGATGATGACAGGAAGAAAAGGATTACTTTGAGTATAAGGGACCTAGAAGATGGAAAAGAACTTTCTCAAGTACATAATTTAGATATAGCGAAGAGAATTATTCGTGAAGTATTCATCGGCCTCGAAAGAGATGAAGAAATAATTAAAAATCTTTTAACCTCAACAACGGAAAGAGAAAAAAGCAATTTATCCGCTCTTAACTACTCTCTTCTGTTTGGGAGAATACTCAAATTAAAAATACGGGAAAGTTTCGGATCAGGGATCTATTCAGGACACTTTTCTCGAGACAACATTAAGATAGAAATACTCTTCAAACTTGTTTCAACGGAGAACCTCCATGTTTCGGAATATGACTATTACAAAGGGAAAACTTTAACAGGCCTAGTGCTTGGTGGAGACTACCAGGAGTCAGAGGAAATAGGAAACTGTGATTCTCATCCTAAATATATATATTACATTTGCAATGACGAGGAAATAATCAAAAACTACAATCCAATTGAGAAATACCTAAAGTCAGCAAATACTCAATTTTTCAGTGAGTATTCCGAGTTTATGAAGAGTTTCATTGGTAAGACAAAAGCAATTTCCATTGGAAAGGAGGGAAATCTAGTGTTTTGCCAAGAATCTATCACATACACGATTTCGGTATTACTGTTGGAAGTGAATCAGGATCAAACTAAGGACAAAAAGACTCTCCAAAAAATCACCAAGCTACCTATAATAGTTTACTCAAATAATATTAAGACTATTGGAAACCCTAATTCCATGTTAATATTTGAGTCCAGACCTCAAGTCCCCATAAACTTTGGAATTCTCACCTCTGGAAGGGAAATCAAAGGGGTCAATTCCGCAACAAGTAATAAAAGTCTTGGGGTCGGGGATAAAATCCAGTGTAAGATTATTGATCATATGAAATCTTACCAGGGAGTAATTGTCCAGCTACCAAATAAGAGTTTTGGTAGAATTCAGATCTTGGACCTGGATGATGACCAAATGGACAAACCCTTGGAAATGGAAAGGTACCAAATTGGAAAAACTATTGAAGGGATCATAGTGGATATCTTCCAAAAAAGAAAAAAAGTGGTGTTAGATAACCCAAAGTTAAGACTAAAGTTCGCCTTACTTGACTTCGATATTTCAAGTCGAATTTCAAGGATTAGAGGTATCCAGGGAGAACCCTCGAGTAGAGGCAACGGAACTAAGGATCTTGTCGAGTTTTCCCAGGTTCAAGAAGGGTCCGTCGTACATGGATATGTATCAAACAGTGGTAAGCAAGGCGTTTTTGTAAGGATTGGACGGGACATAGTCGGAAGAATCAAGCTCAGAGAGTTGACTTCGGGGACAATTACCCCGGAAGACGCTCAAAAGCACTTCTTTATTGGGAAGTTTATAAAGCGGATGATTGTGACTAATGTAGATGAAAAGGAGCAGAGAATAGACTTAAGTATTTCCAAACTAGATTCTGATGACATCAAGTTGAGGTTGTCTCAAATAGATGCATTAGAAGCTGCTGTGGGAGAGGAAAAAAGAGATGTCACAAAGGTGGAAAACTTTAATGAGAGACTTTCCTATGAGAACTTATATGTTGGAAGAGTCTTGGGAGGAGTAATTAAGAATATCTCACGGAAGTTTGGACTTTTTATCAGACTAACAGACTTGAAGGATAACTTCACTGCTTTTTGCAAATTCTCAGAATGTTTGGATGGCGATTGCAACTTTGAGACGATTTCTTCGGTCTTTAAGGTAGGAGATAATGTTTTGTGCAAGGTATTGAAAATGGATAATGAAAATGAAAGAATTTTCGTCGGGGTTAAACCGAGTTATTTCACAGATTTAAACAAAGACTTGGGCGAAAATGATGAAACAAAGTTCTTGGAGGCAGAGAAAACGGGTGAGGGAGATGAAAAAAGTAACTTGAATTCACTAGACGAAGAAAACTTTGAATACAGGGAGACCGAAACTGAAGAAGTATCTGGGAGTAATGAATTCACATTCGAAGACGACTTTATCACCAAAAGAGAAGAAAGGAAGCGTGGTTTCTCGGAGGTAGAAAGCAATGAAGAAAGCCCTTCGGGCAATATAGAAACAAGGAACCTAAACCGCAAGCAAAAGGTTCAAAGACAATTAGAACATGAGCACAGAATTCGTCTGGAGGAGGAGAAAGGGATGAAATCCCACTTGAATCCAACAACGATTGATGACTTTGAAAGACTACTCATAACTCACAGGGATGTTTCTTCATTGTGGATTAAATATATGTCGTATTATCTCGATTTAGGTGATCTTAACAAGGCAAGAATTGTAGCTGAAAGGTCCCTGAGACAGATTTCCGTAAAAGAGGAGATGGAAAGATGGAATATTTGGGTTGCATATATTAATATGGAAATTGTTTATGGGGGAACTCAAGTAAGAAAAGACGGAAAGGAAGGATTAATATCTTCCGAGGAAGAAATTCCCAAAAATATCAAGGAAGTTCTGGATCGTGCTTTACTCAATGTAACTGATCAAAAGAAAATGTATATTCAAATATTCCATTCATTGAAGAGGCACCTATCTCTAAATCAAGGTTTGGCCTTTTTGGAGAAAGGGCTGAAAAAGTTCCAAACTAGCAGAAAGTTATGGGTGACGTATTTAACTTCTTTGTACGAAGCCGGGGATCAGAAGAAAGCTAGGGACGAAATGATTCAAAAGTCCTTGAGGAGTGTCTCAAAGCACAAGGTAATTCGTCTAATTACTGACATTGGTAGACTGGAGTTTGAAGTTGGAAATATTAATCGGGGAAGAACTATCTTTGAGAATTTACTGGAGGAAAACCCAAAAAGAATGGATTTGTGGTCGCAATATTTTGACATCCTGACAAAACTTTGTAGCAGTGAAGCCACGGATCACAATAGATCGATGGGGAACGACTACATAGAAATGTCCAGATCGGTGTTCAATTCCTGTTTGGACAGGAACTTTAAGCCAAGAAGCATGAAAACTGTCTTTACCAAGTGGCTATCTTTCGAAAAACAGTTTGGCTCTTTACAGAGTCAGAAGAAGGTCCAAGACCTGGCAATTAGTTACGTCAATAGACTAGAGTCTGAGATGTAAGTTGACTACTCTTTGATTCGGCTCATGGACCCCATGGGACTTTAAAGAAAACTTCTCATTTGGGGGTGAAATTTATTATTCTTGAGTTTCTACTCCAACTCGTAATTATCCATGAGGTTTGGAGGTGTACTTATTCGCATTAAAAATTGAACAAGAGTAGTAAAATTTAATTATTAACAATAGTAATATTGAATACTTTTTGTTTTCTATCTCTAGGATTACCAAAATAAAGTAGAAAAAGATCTTTTAGGAATTTTTGGGTCTATTGGGTCCCAAGTTCCTGGAGAGGGTTATGGAAACTTGACCTGAAAATGTTGTCATTTGAAATTTGATTGCTGGTCAAGACATTTAATATCGTAATTCCGGTTAAAGCCCCGAACAAGACTGTAGAGACTACTCCATAAAGTACCGTTTTAACTTTTTTGAGTGACCTGAGTTTTGGGATGCTCAAGACAAGAAATCGTTTATTCAGAGTGTTGTAATCTCCTTGAGGATCTTGTGTGTCGTATGCCTTCTCAACTGAGGTAGAAATTTCTTCACTCTTGAAATGCTTAAGATAGGCTCTGTGGAAGGTGGTTCTACACTTGAGGATCGCAATACAAATATAGTAGATGGAAGAGTAGTCTAAAATGACTTCTTTACTGGAATTCTTTCCTAGAGGCCTGTAGGGTCTTTTATTTATTCTGAGCAGTTTGGCGAACCAAAGAAATTTTAATAAGATAAAACACGATTCTAGATTTGGTCTGATTCCGATATTTTGCATCTTCATGGGTATGTGGAGAACATCAACTACTTTAAGTTTTATGGGGTTAATTCTGAACTTGGAGAAGGTTCTAGTGTATTCACTGGAGACCCAGAGGAGACACCAGATGAATTGATTTCTGGCAGGATACATCACTGCACTTTTAGTTGGAAGATAGCTGATATAACCAGCTAGGGAGTCCCAATCCGGAGTTTGCCAGTAGAAGTAACTTGTGGGGTCTGGTCTATATTCATTAATGGAAGTATAGTAGTAAGCCTGGAATAGGGTCTGAAGCTTTATTGCTCTAATGCAGAGATTCAGTGAAGTCTGAGAAATGGTAAGAGAATTTTCGAAATACCTGTATAACTTTCCAAATTGGACATACCTAGGAGTCTTGGAAATCCCGAGCTGGATACGGTAGCCATTATTGAGGGACAAGGCAACTAGGTTATTCGAACAGGACTTTGGCATTGTTGTGTACTCAAAAAAGTCTGGAGGTTCATCTGGAATGGACATCTTTTCTTTTGTAGGAAGGAAAGGTAGGTCACCATTTGCTAGTCCAAAAACATTCATGTCACCTCTTACGGGAATTAGCTGCTTAAAGAGGTACCACAAACCATGGCTAGGAGACCTTAGGTACAATGTTTTCCAATATTGATAAATTTTAGAGTTAACTTGTAATTTGTGAAAGTTATAGGTGCCATACTCACTTTTAACATACTTGAAAACTTCCTTTTTGGCCTTCATATATAGTTCGCAGGTATATCTTAGGAGGAACTTCTTTCTCTCTTGGTGTTTGGCCAGCATTTTGCTTTTCATACTGAAAGTTTTTTGAGAATAGCTACCTGGGGAGTTCTCAGAAATCAAAATAGGGTCTAGCAGTCTCGCAAATTCCCCGATTTCCAGCTTGTCAAAATTCTCACGGTTGAATCCGAGGGGAATTTTGTTGACATCTGACGCCTCAAGAGTCTCCAAATTTCCCTCTTTATTTTTCTGGAAATTATTGGGATCTTCAAGTGCATCAAATTCTCTATTATAGAGTTCATATTTGAATTTTCCCACAAGTTTGGAATAAATTTCCCAACATTTTGGGATACTTTCTATGGGTTTTCTCAGCTCAGCAATGAATGGGTCAACTAGAGACACATTTGACCGGAAGTTTCCGAAGATAGGATCATCTTCCGATATTCCTGAGGAAACCATATCTTCACCGACTACTATGCTTCTATTAATGGGGTTCGTTGTATTGGTTCTTTTGATAAAGTGCATTATCATATTATAACTAGTCTCCCTGGCTATTTTACTGGAACCGTATTTAATGTTAAATGCCCAATTTCTGAGCAGGTCATCCCGAACATTTTCAAGGCCTATAAACTGGTTTTCAACATAAAATTTCTTTTCCTCTTTGCTGAATAACCCATTTAAGTGCGAAGAAGGGTCTTCAAAATCGAAGTTCTCAACCGTTAGGGCATCCAGGAAATAGTTTCTGGTTTCTTTACTATCCTTTATATACCCAAATTTTTCACTTACGTCCCAGGGATTTGGTAATACGAACTTTTCTTTACTTTTGATAATGGCAGATTCGCTGACTTTTCTGCTAATTATCCACACTATGGGGCACAAAGCCAATGCACATTTGGTTAGTAAGTTAAAGGGAAAACAAGAAAGCATTTTCTCATTCTTTTTTATCTACTAACTTTCATTTTCTCCCCGTACTAACTCTTCCATCAATCTACAGGTAGATCCAATACTTTTCCAAGTGGCAAATTCTTGACACAAAGAGAAAGTAAAAAAGGAATGGCCAAGAATACTACTTAAAACTTTTTCCAATTTGATTTTAAGTTTTCAACAAAATTTTTCTCCGGTTTTATTTTGTTAATACAAATTTTGCATCTCTATGAAAGCCGGTATATGGAAAATAAAAAAAAAAAAATGCAAATTGCACTCACATGAAAATACCGGTTGTCAACACGTAAATAAAAAAAAATTTTTTAGTATTAAAGGAAATAAAGCAATAACACTGCGAATAGGTTTAGGAGAAAAAGATAAATTAGAAGAAAAAATGAGGTTTTGCATGGAGTATAAATAAGGAGATTCAAAGCAGGGACAGAGTAATGAGTTTGCTGATGAAGTTATTATATTTCTCGGGCCTAATTATTGGAGTGTTGGAACTGACTTTTTCGGATGAAAATATTATAAATATTGATTTACTAACTCAAAAAATAGACACTAATCTATACACAAACAAAATCAATGTGAATGAAATGCCGGAAACTAGGGAAGTGGTCGAAGAAGAACCTGAAGAAAAGGACGAGGAACAATTAGAAAGTAAGATAAGCCAAGAAATAATAAATACTTTGAGAGTGAACTGGGAATTAGGGCTTAGGGAACAGAGGATACAAGTGCAGTGGGAACTTTTAATCTTAATTTTCAAAGCGGATATTGGGATTAAAAGACCAAAAGGGATGAAGCTAATTGAAAGCTACAAAGAGTGTTTGTTTTTCGTCAAGGACCATAGTGAGTTACTTTTGAGTAAGGGATTGCCTCGAGAAGAGAAGGTTTTGGCCACACAAAGAGCATGCGTGATTTTCTTTGATAATTACTGGAAAATTAGGAGAGAGTGGAGTAACATTGGCGCGGAGGATTACCTCGGGTTGTTTGGGAATATAACATCCTCTCAGTTGTTCTTGAGGTGGAGGGAGTTTTATAAGATTGACCCTCCACGCTCCCAATGGTTCATTTTAAGGAAGTTGGCTATTAACAAATGGGAGGAGATTTTCCGGATTTTGAGGATTCTGACGAAAGACGAAAAGGAGTATATGGAAATCGAGAACATACTAACAGAGTTTATGACTCAATTTAGCTACTTTTATTCGGAGAGACAGGTTGATGAGAGAAGCTCAAGAGAACAAGAAAAATGTACAAATAAAAATAAGATACTTAGACTTTTTAAAAGAGGGGGACCACAAAGGAAAAAGAGGATATTCAAAATTTACTTACCTGAGGAAATGCCGGATATTTACCTTTACCACCACGGGGTTACGACTTGTGTATTAAATCTGAGTATAATGTCTTTGTATCCAGAACTTAAGGTTTTCTTTTATAATGTCTTTAAGAGAAACCAAAGTTACTATATATTTCATCGCAAATCTATCTCAGTAAGTAGGAAAACCCTACTCAGATCGAATCAACTTTGCAACATAATGCTTGAACTGACGAAGAGACTGGAAAGGTTGCACTATTTACTTGGAATTAGAGATAGAAGGTTAGGAATCACAAGAATCGGATCAGAGAGTCAGAACTCAACAGAGCTCAGTCATTTAGAGTTCGCAGGTTCTTCAGCAGAGGAAGGACTACTGAAACCTTTGCCTTCTAGTCCTTATTACTATTCCTTACCTTCGAATCTGGAGCTTGAGGTACATTTTACAAATTGGTTGTTCGACTCTGACAAAGAAGGTCTGATAAAGGCTTTAAACAACTTTTCAAAAAAAGAGACAAAAAAGTACAGAGACATGTTTTTGGAAGTAAAACTGGATTTACTAAAAAAGTGGATTTCGGAGGATAAACAAAAAATTGTAACTTATACTTTGAAGGAAGAAAAAATGACCAAGGATGGATTATATTTGGGAAATATTCATGTGAGAATAAACCGATTGTTGAATATTAGTGAAAAGTATTCAAGGCATTTGCAGGGAAAAAACCTAACAATCGAATATGAAAGTATGTTGGGACTTGAATTTAGGGAAAGTTTAATGCCCAGTTTCTATTCTTTGATCCCACTAATCTACTTAAACTCAAAATTATGGCGTACTCAAAAATTTTTTTACAGTTATCCCGTTTCAGTCCAAGTAAATCTGAGGAAAATGACGGAGCTTTCCGAGACTATAAAAGTCAGAAAGAAGAGGCTAAAGGATATAGGAGTAAGAGAAATCTCGACCTGTATTAAGATTATTGCGGTCATTTGGAAGCACGGGGGACTCAAAGTAAATAACAGAGGGTTTCGGATAATAGATCCAGATGAAATTTCCGAATCTTACGAAAAAAGTGAGGATTTGAGTAAAGTGTATCAGGATTACGCAACTTTATACTTGCTTTGCGTCAAAACAGTTTCACAAGGAGTCCTATACTATAGAAGAATCCTAAAATTTTGCATTGGCCCAAAATTAGAGAAATTGCGGAAATTAAACGAAGAGTTTGACATGAATAATGGAAAAAGTTCAAACAATTTTCAGTATATTAGTGAAAAGAATTTAAACCTCCATTCTTTACCAAACGATTTTATAATGCCAAAGATAACAAAGGGGACTTATATTTCAATATTAGCTGCTTATGTATTATTGAGTATTGGGGCCTTGTGTATTCAAACATTAATTACGATAATATTTTGAAGAAAAAAATCCGAGTTAAAATTAAAATCTAAGTTGAGGGAGTTTCATTTTAAAAGAAAAAAACCTTGAAACTAAAAAATAAGGCCAAGGAGATTATTGGTGCATTGGTAAATTATAAATGTGTGAATTGTTCAGAAATGGTTGAGTAACTCTATTAGTTACTATTTTTGTGATGGACTCTGAAAATGGATTATCACCAAGAACATTAACGGGTACTGAAGCCTTAAAAGAGAAACAGGTAGGTGAGGATGGGGGAGAAACTGGAGCCTGAACCTGTTCTTGTTCCGAAAGTGGAGCCGTGAGCACTCCTCCATATGACTGTTCTGGGTTTGAAGGTCCAACTGAGGATACGGAACCAACGTGGAACCTTTGTTTCCTTTTGCACTTCTTCTTAAAGACATCTTGGGAGAAATAGGTTGGCGACGAAAAGTCAATGTTCACTTTTGGAGGTTGAGTTAGGGGATGAATATTTGGAGGGGAAATGTTATTGGCCCCTATAGAATCCAAAAATCCCCTAGATTCAGGGTTTTGGTCACTTCCAGAACAGGTAGCAGAAACCCTTTTCTTTGCTAGACATTCTTCCGCCATTGCTGTAAGCAAATACTTAGCAAGCGTCTGAGAGTCCAATCCCAAAGGGTTTGTATTCGAGTTCACTAGCCCAGGAACTTGGGGCTGTGAAACCTCTGCCAGAGCTGGAGGTGGGGTTGCAACTGTAGCTGGAACCGGAACTGGAACTGGAACTGGAACTGGAACTGAAACTGGAGGGGGGATCGGAGTTTGGGGGTGATGAGGTAAGTGAGGATGAGGAAGGCCCATAAAGGGGGGGTTCACTGGAGGAAAACAAAATTCTGGGTGAAATTGCGCGTTTCTTGGAGCAAATGGCACGAAGTTCTGGTTTTGCATCTGGTGGAACGGAAATTGGGTTGGGAATGATGTTACTGCGCGCTGGATGTGCATCTCAGGCGGAGGCATGGGAGGAAATATTCCAGTTTGAGGATTGGGAAAGGGATGAGGGTGAAGTTGGGGATTTTGCTGGGGGGCTGGAGGCATGAAAAATGGCATTTGTAAACTGGCTTGTATTTGCGGATCTACTGGAATCTGATGGGGGATTTGTAACTCTGGCTGCCGATTTACTGGGAGTTGATATATTTGGGGGGGACTAATAAATCGCGGATGAGACGGTGTTGGATGCAGATCAAAGGGAGGGGGAGGTAGTTGAACTGGAATCTGTTCCGACGAAAACTGGATAGGGATATGACTGAATTCCATCTGGTGGCGAGCTTCCGTGTTCGGTGGAAAAACTATATTACTAACTTCTGGAGGCAAAAGTTCAGGACTGCGTTCAATAACCGGGCTGTGTGCAGTTTTTCTTTCTGGAGGGCTGGAAGAATCATCTTGATTCTCACAAATTCTTGACTCAAAGGATTGAGTCTCAATTTCCAGAGCTTCTTTGGGCAAGATTCTGGTTTCTTTCTTTGGCGATCTCGAAGCTTCTTCACTATGAAGCTTGGGGGTGGGGCTTAAAGGCCCACTCTGCATCAATAAAGTCTGTTTTTTTCTGAAGATCTCATCTTCCAGGTTTTTCACGGTTGCGTCTAGCTCACAAAGATTCTCATCTAAATTCCTCATTTTCTTTCTTTCACCTGAAAGCGTACTTCTCTTAGTTATCGTCTATGAAATTATCCGTCAATATAAAATTGGTTGGAGGCAAAATCGAGTTTAAATAGCCGGAATTCAGCAGTGTCTGTTAATTTATGCCTTTTCTCTAATTTTTACCTCCACTTTCCTGCAGTGTATATTCCAAGAGTAACTTAACTAATTATGAACACTAATGGTTCTTTGGTTGCAGGTGACTTCTGCAAATATCTCTTGAATGTCTAAGTTAGCAATTAAAAATGTCAAATTTGCACGTTGCTTTTTATTTTGTTCCATTACTGCCAGCGAGTGCAATCCGCCACACGTGGTGCATGCACGGTAGAGTGCATGCATTGCGCGCCAACTCAAATGATTTCGTTATTGCTATTAATGGCTTTAACTTCCAAGGGGTTTAACATGCATCCGTGAAAGAAAGGAAAAATAGAGCGGAGATGAGACTTTTCTGAAAGCCGGCTCTGGAACTACTCGATGGCTTAATAAATAAGGTAAAAAATTGAGATTGATGTTATGGGTGAAAGAAAATTACACCATTAGCAAAAATTAGGTTAGATATTCGCATAGAAATGTAGAAAACCAATAAAAAACCGCACTTCTCTTCCGGAGTCACCAACAAAACGATCCAACCGGCGGAGTAGACACAATTCACATTAAGTTTAATGTCTTCAATCATTAAAACAAACCTAATAAACTATATAAACTAGTAAACATAGAAATAGGCCGAAGTCTAGTCCTAAAAGCGGACTCAACAATCACCTGATTCTTTTCTCCCAATCTCTCTTTATCAATCTGAATTTTCTCACCGGATATATATAGCAATTCTTCGTATATAGAGTAATTCGCATGCAAACGCATCTTCACGCCTTTCTCCGGACTCAGCCGTTAGCATAAACAACAAAGGAACATCATACAAGAAGGAGTCCCATATTAACTGAAAGAGGACTTGCTTGCGGGACTGAAACAAAAAATCGTGTTAATTAGTGAACATCACGAAATGGAGAGGGTTCCTTTGGCATTGTACACAGGAACCAAATTCTACAAAGCCTAGGAAAGATTTGTGTTGATTTTCCATTCAATTCTACTCTTTGGTATATAGAGTGGATGGAGTTGTGGAAAGCAGGCGGGCCCGTTGTTGTGAATTTCTCTACGGTAGATGGCCTTCATGGCAAAGTTCATGGAGGCAATACTGAAGAAGAAGTTCATGAAGAAAATTGCGAGCAAGATGTACTGTGAAAAACCTGGGAGCTCGACAGTATTAAGTAGGGTTGAAACGAACGACTTCGGATCCATGATGACCACGAATGTGGAAGAAATAACAAGTATAATCTGAATAAGGAAGAGCTTGTTTGTGGCCAGGGAGAGACGGAATGGCCTGGTTTTGTGGATCGCGACTCCAGCAGAAACATACTGGATGCACGAGACAATGAAAGTTACCGAGTTCTCAACACACATCTGCAAATGGGCGTTTTGACCGTTGTCTTTTATGTTAACGTTCACTTTACAGGCTTCGAATCCATCCTGTCTGGTGACCATGGTAATGCTGGATATGAGGAATGTCAGTTGGACAGCGCACTGGATAATTATTCCTATGAGAACATTACTACTGAGAATGTCCTTGTATGCTGGGATTTCCGGAGGGAGGTATTTCGCACTCTTTGTTAGAGTTGCAAAGATCGAAATTGATAGAAAGACCACCAAGTCACACCAAATATATTGGTGGTCTGTAAAGTTAGTACCTTTGCTGTAAAGGTACAAAACTGACGTAAATTGGATAAATATATAAAGTACAGAATACTGAAATGATTGGATTGTGGACGTCAGTGCGGCTCTACCTTCTAAAAGTACGTCGGGTACTGCGGCAATGTTCCTTTCATTGGATACGAATGAAGCAGCAATGGAGGCCTCATGGTCTGCTATTGCAATTCCTATGTTGGCGGACTTTATGGCGAGGATATCGTTGTTCCCGTCTCCACACATTCCCACCATTGGGTTTGGTTTGAGTTTCTGCATCAAGTTTATGTGCATTGCCTTGTCTTCAGGGGTCATTCTGGAGTACACATGGCAGTATCTGATTATGAACTCAAGGACGGAAATCCTTAATGTCAAAGGGACTCCATCTACTGTGGTATCGAAGTTCAAAATCATATTCCTCTCCGTATCACAATTTCCGGCAAAGGATGGATGATCCGGCATCGCACTGGCCGCTTTCTTTTGATTCCTTGTGCAATCTAGATGATAAGGAATGTTGGTGAACTTAATGAACTCTTCTCCATCGTCTGTGTCTACTACTATGCCTTCGAGTCGATCTCTCTCTTCTTGCCTTCCATTTCTCGAATACGACTCATTTGCTGGAGTATTCAGGGAGATCCAGCACGGAATTTCTCTCCTTAGCCTGTTAAAGTGTATGTTGAGTCCCTCAGACCTCCTATAGAACTTGAGGAAAGAGTGCGAGTGGTCTCCTGACAAATTTAAGGGCTTTTCGGGGTTACTAGAAAGGTCCAAAAACTCAAGCTCAAGGGCCTCGTGGAATTTATAAATCAGTCTGAGACATTGACCAGTAACTACCCAGTGGATATTCTCAAAACCGTACTTTTCTAGAACCTCGTGGATGCTGTTGTAAACTTTTGTATTCTTGGAGTTCACCACAGTCCACTTAATACACTCTTCTCCGGTGTGAGAGCCATGAGTATCACCAATCACAATCTTCTTAGAAGCGCAGAAAGTGTTGATATTCGAAAGAATTCCACACTCTTGAGCCACTGCTATAGAGGTGTATACATGGTCTCCGGTCGACATTAGACAATTTACATTGGCATTCTTAAGAGTGGAAATGACTTCTGTGGCGCTGGGGCGCAGTTTATTGGCGAAGATCATAAGACCTATGAAGTTCAGTCTCTCTTCTGCCTCGCTTCTGGAGAGGGCTTCTATGAAGGAGTGGAGATCCCGGTTCGGACTATTGATGAATCCAACTGAAAATCCCAGGACACGCATTCCAGACCTGGAGTAGCTCATGACGCAGTCATCCAATTCAGAGGGAATGCTTTCGGGTCGGGAAATAGCTTTGATTTGTTCGGGGCTACCTTTACAAAAGACCATGAATTCGAATGGTTTCAAGGGGTTTCTGCAAACCACGGTCATTCTTCTGAGTTTCGAGCAGAATTCAAAGACCTTTATGATCTCAAGTTCCTCATAGTCCTGAGAGTCGAAGTTATGGGAATTTCCACTGCGTTTGAAGTACTTTCTCACAATTCTAGGAGGGGGTAACTCAGATAGCTCTACGGCACCGTCCTCATTGAGAAGGGAGCTCTCCATGTCTGTGCGAAGACTCGGAGTAACGAGGCTATTTGGCTTATCTAAGTTAGAAGGCTCTGAAAATGAGTTATTCAGAGTTTGGCTACACACATAGTCCAGACCACTTTCAAATTCTTTTACATTGTTAAGGCATGTATTTGAGTTGCCGTTGTCACAAAGAATCCAACCGCTGAACTGGAACATACACAATTCCAGAGATTCACCAACAATAATTCTGGAATTGGGGGAAGATGGCTGAGATGCCGAGGGTGGAGGTTGGGTCTCAGAGGTGCATAGATTTTGGGAGTAATGGTATTGTTTATGAGAATTGGGCGAATGTTGCTTGTCAACATAGCTGATTGAGTGACAAGTGGCAAATGCTTGCGAAAGAAGATGATTAACTTGGGATGGGACAGTACAAAGTCCATCAAGGCAGGGCTTAGATCCAGGAACGGACGATATACATCCGACGGCATCAAGGCCATCAGAAGTGAGGGTCCCCGTTTTATCAAATACAATACTATTTACTTGTCCCGCTATGTTCACTGAGCTCGGGTTGGAGCAAGAGATCTTCTTTTTTTTGAGCTTTCGAACTGCAACAGTGGATCCCGCAGCAATGGTTGCAGGTAGAGCTGGAGGAGCAACAATAGTGAACAGGTCAAAGGCACGAAAGAGGAGAGTGGAGGCTTTTAGGTCAAGAGTGATACCAATAATTGCGGTGACAATGCAACCCAAAAAGCCAATAATGAAGCAGAATTTGACAAATTTCATGGAGTCCTGGTAAAGCTTGTCATTTTGGAAGTGGAGTCTATTTGTGATGACATCACAATACATGGATTGAAGAAACTGACCCTGAAGGGTGGAGAATCCAATTTTCAACACCATAGCAATTCCAAATGGGCTATTCGAATCCTGGACTCCCATGACTATCGTTTTTGCATAGAGTACGTGCTTGTAGTCCTTATTGACGTCAAAGAGTTCTCTGGAGTATTTAGGTATAGGGGACTTAAGAACTGGAACAGATTCACCGGTCAAGGCGGATTCATTAACAATTATGTTCGAAGTTAAGACTATGGCGTCACAGGGAAGCACCATACCTGGCCTCAGAATGAGGAGATCGCCCGGAAGAAGGTCAGATGAGTCAATAATTTGCTCACAAGGTATTTCGGAAGAGGAAACCTTGGAGATTATGGAGACTTTGTAGTCGAGCTTAGACATCTTGTTCATTTTGAGGTGGCTACATCTGGTTTCATAGACGGAGTTCATAAGTGAAAGGGATGTGATGAGGATTATGCAAACTGCATACTCTACATAGCTGTTTTTGAACCATACAAGAACGGCCACTATCTGAAAAATGAAGAAGGGGTGCAATATTTCATTCTTAATCAGGTCGACAATGGGAACAATTGGAATGTCACAGGCACACTTTCCAAAGATCTCTTGAAGGCTCGATCTGGGTGGGACATCTTCTTTTTTGTTGCTTTCGCAAGAGTCGGATGAGTCATCTAGGGGTTCAAGTCTCCTAAAAGACTTCAATAGAGGCTCAACTCTGTTTCTAATGACAGTGTAGGGATGATTATCCAGAGAAGGGATGGTTATTGTGAACTTGTTTAGTACGGAGTCGAAGATATATATTGAGCCACAAAAGGAGAAGAATATTATTTCAATTCTGAGCTTCGAACAGTGTGTCATCACAGACGAGTTAACTGTGAACGGGTTATTGATGCTGCTTCTGTTGCTTGTGGAGATTGAGGATGGGTTATTTTTAATCAGGTTATAAGGGAAGTCCGTAAAATAATTGTGTTGTGAAGGAAGTATATTGAGGAACTTCAGCAGACTGATTTCATCTTCGGAAAGGTGCTTATTCGAACAAAGAAAGGTATTCTTCTTAACAACAGTGTAATATTCTTCTTTTGTAATGACTAGAAAAGAGTCACATTCACTGATAGTGGAGGATTTATAATTGATCCATCTATATACATTTGGAAACCAATGACAAATTATTGGGAAAACTCCAAGGGAAATGATGTTTAAAAGGAAACATATTTTCTGAAGATAACGTCTCTGACATATTGGGGAAACACAAACGGGGAAATCGAAGTTGGGAGATTCTTCTTTAATCTTATTGCTACTTCTTATACTTTGAGAAGATACGGAATATACGATGCAATTGTTTATTCCACCAAAAGATACGTATTCCAAGTGACTACAAGAATGCATTTCGTTGGACATATTTCCTTCGATGAAGCTATTAATATCGCCGTTTAGTTTGGAAATAACCAGTCAAGCGGTTGGTTCTTGTATTTGCGAGGCTTAAGTCTGCAGAGGAGTATGTAAAAGCTCCAGTCGTTAATAAATCAATGCACAGGTGCGTAATTGTATAAAGCTGGTGAAAAAAAAAGTAATCGACTAAGTTGATATGAATCCAAGTTTCGAGTTTATAATTAAGGTACGAGAAATACCTTAATTATTCCTCCTATTGGCCATTCAGTTTTCTGATTAATGAAATATCAAAGCAATTCGTCAAGTAGGAAATAGCTCAAGTTGGTAAAACACTGTCTCTTCCCCTTTATAAACCTTGTTAATTAATGCTAGGACATTAATGAATTTATATAGGAGGTGTAAATACTTGGTTGTCAAATAACCTTTTATAGAAAAGAGTTAGTATTCTTCAGGCCTCTAAATACTGAAAAAGTCGTTGCAATGATTATTTCTAGATAATTTACGAGTCAATATATACAAATAGATGGGGCGAAAATATTTAAATATAGAACACCGATAAAATTAACTTTGTTAGCAGAAGTACCTTAACCATACTTTACGCTATATATTAGTGGTTGGGTACTAGAGACAATAACAAATTCAAATACACGCGCCTAATTGACTTTCATTTCGGTTCTAAAATTATATAAAAGTTTATATGATTTGGCGCCAATGCTATTTAGAAATAATGAATTATCGAGACTGAAATAAAGAAAATGTGAGAAAAAGTTGGCATCATCGATTTAAAACAAAGAAAGGAATACTTGGTATTAAAAAATTAAAGTGGTAGGGTTTCATTAAAAAAAGATGAATCATAAAACAATTGGAAAGAAAGATTTCCATAATACCTGCAATAGTGCCAAGTTTATTTTGGCGTTTATGCACCAAAGTCTGAATACTAAGTTGGCGGTAACCATTGTAATCAATAATTAAACTTTAGAGTTTTAAACATAAATAATAATTTAGATTATTATTTAAATTCTCTGGAATTCTAAATCACATGAAAAAGACCAGCAAAGCTAAAGAAATTTGATTTAGGTCAAGCATATCAACATATAACAATTAATGATAGTAGATTCTGGCGATAGGGGGGAAAATGTCAAAGAGAGTAGCAGATTTTCAGTTAACCAATGAAAACTATGAATTACACGAATCGGATGTAGGCGGAGTAATAGGGTCTTCGATTGTAGCTGAAGATGGAAGGGATGAAGATATCATTGAGAGCAAAGAAGAAATTGGAGCAAGGAAAATGGTGAAGATTAAGAAGAGATTTGATGATTTGAACGCCATTGAAAAGGTTGCTTTTCAGGAGATTGAATATCAGAAGCGAGAAGAGGCAGGGCAGGTGACGGATTCGGGTTCATCTTCGTCACCATCTTCATCAGCGGCAGCGGAACAAGAAGATCCAAACTTACATGTTGTAGAGGCAGGGGAAGGGGAAACAAAGAGCGAAGATGATAATCAAAAGAAAGGAACAGACGAGGCAGTTGAAAACAGCGAGGGAGATGGACACAATGAAAAGGGTGGAGGAAAGGAAGAGGTTCTTCCTTTTGGTAATTCGGGTTTAAGCAGCAGTTTTAAGAATCCATTTTTGACTCTGGCGGCCAACAGTGAGGGGAGCAACTTTCTGTTTTCGAGTTTCAAGGGAGGTGGTCTGGGAGATGGTGGAGAGAATTTATCCGGATCTGGCGCCGAAGCTCAAGGAGAGGACGAAGAGGAAGAACTGAATGAAGAGGAACCAGAAAATAAGGTTTTCACTGGTGAGGAGCAGGAAGAAACGGTTTACCAGTGCAAGAACGTGGATTTATTCATGCTAAAAGCATTGGATAATGGCGAAAAATCTTTCAAAAAGTTTGCGACAGGGATTGTACATCTTAACATTCCGAAAGGTGCGGCTCCAGAGAAACCCGAAGAAAAGCACTCTGAGCCAGATTCAGGTTCTTGTTCGAACAAGGACCTTGAATCAGAGAAGGTTGTGACTCAGCCGAGAATGATCTTTCGTCAAAAGGGGGTATACAAGGTTTTGTTAAACTCTCCACTAAGTGCGGAGATTTCAAAGACTTTTCAGAGAAACAGGAACATTCGCAAGGGTTTCGCAACTAACTTTATAGCTTTTGGCCAGGATTCTGAGATTCAGCAGTGTATGTTTAGGTTTCAGAATGAGACGGACTTGGTTGAGTTCATGGAAAAACTTGATCAGATTGTAAAGGGTGATTCCACCTAGTCTGATTATAGCTATTATAATACCCCTCTGTTTTGGGCCTGGCCTTTTCATTTACTTCTGCAACTGCATTTTTCTAGTTCTATCAGGTCAAAGTAGAAGCTTGGCTGGAGGCGCGCGTGGCTGGCGCTGGCACACAATGGGGAAGCAGTGTTGAATCTAAACGACTCCCGGGAGATTAGGGGAAATTAGATGAGATGACTCTTAATATAGTAGCTGAAAACGAAAGTATCCATTACCTCGATGTTTGCGTTCGTTTCTTGCATCTAACGTCTTTCTACTTTTAATTTGCGGTGAGATTATTATTCAGAAGGGAGCCTGGCGGGAACAGTGTGTAAAAGTTAGGAAAGGATCCAGGGATAGAGGGAAAAAAAGTGCGAAGGAATAAAAGCAAAAGGTTGGTGGGGTAGGGAAGGAATAGTTGTGATAAAATAATAATTGCGGAAGGCATCGTTAAAAATGAAAATCGGAGAGAATTTCATAAAGGCTTGAAATAGAGGCAGCAGAAGGTTACTTGAACTTTTGTTTTATTTACAAAGAGCAAATGGAAACCGAGAAGTTTAAGATTGAAATGTTGGATTACTACCACACTCAAAGAGATGTAGTGTACAGAATAAATATATGCAACAAAAGGAATGGCGAGTCATGGGACATCGAGAGAAGTTACGGTGACTTTGAGCAAGTTGACCACTTGTTTCGGTACAGATATCCCAATATACCAAAGGTAAGTGGCATTTTTAATCTCTTTGAGAATACAAGCACAAAGTGAAGTTACGCGTTTGTGAGGGCATGCAAGAGGCTAGTTAACTACAGGCACCTCACCGAGTATTTCTTGTATGCAAATACGCAATGCGGACAAATTTGATATTGTAAGATGACGAAATTAACTCGCTTAGTTGCCTCAAAAAGGTTGGTGGTGGCAAAAGAATAGGGGTTTTTATGAGACCCGCTTCCAAGGTTTGAGGGAATATCTGTACAAGGTTTTGGAAAGTGACTTGGGAATAGAGAACATGGTATTGGCATACTTTCTGGATTTAAATTTGGTAGCTATGGAGACTGGGACTGTGGGGAGCAGTAGCAGAGAGGATCTGGATGTAGACATTCTGGAATATCTCAAGGGAAAACTGTTGTGTGTAACTAGCGCTAATGAAAGATCCCTGGCTCCCATGGAAAAAAAAGCGAGAGAAAAGCAATATCACTCTTTTCTAGGAGGTGGGAGGTTTCTAGTTGGGCATCGCCTGGACTTGAGTACAGGGTAAGTTTGAAGCTTCCGATTTCAAGGTGGGCAAGAAAGTCCGGTGGTTGACTAATAAAATAAAATTCTTTGTTTTCTTAGGGAAGGAGATTCATTTCTTAAAAGTTTGGGCCTGGACTCCATTCGACCTAGGGATTTTCCAAGTTCCGTCTTGGATGGAGAAAGCACAGAAGGATCCGAACTCGCGCTGGAGGAAGTTCAAAAAGAAGACGAAGGTAAGTTCAGTCCATTTTGGTCCTTCCTGGCTTCAACCTTATTTCTTGACTCCACTCAATACCTGATTTGCCGCAGACACGATTTCTGCCATGAGTAAGATGTGTAAGGAAATAAGTCGGTCTCTGGAATCAGAAATGAGCCAGTTTGACGTTCGGGGATTGAGATCCAGCTTCCAGTCAATAAATCAGATATAAAAAATAGTTATCCTAAATTTCGACTCTACTTATGGCTATCCAGATGTTTAGTCCGCATTCAGAGGCTATGAGTTGAAATTAAAGCTCGTCCTTTGAATCCTCTTCGGGATTCCTACTAGATGAGTGCTGGAGCATCATGATGCTGTGGAAGCTCCAGAGGCCGTCATTGTTAGCTCTGCTAATTAGGGTGACCTCAAATTGTCCGATAATCGGACATCTCGGGCAGTTTCTATTATCAAATACATTTCTCTTGTTAGCTGAGAGATATCCCTTCGCCTCTGAATTATATAATCTAATTTTATCTTGAGTTTCAATAGGCTGACCCTGACTCTTCCCTTCGCAATCGATTCTAAAGAAGCTGGTAGAGTCCCCGGAGTCTCCAATGATCTCTATTTGTCTACTAATCATGGACTTGGACGCTTTGTTAGATTGGACGAACTTCTCTGTGGCCGAATGTAACAGTCGAATGGTCTCCCCACACAAAACGGGGTGACCGGCTCCTTTGTACTCCGAGTCCGCCTCTCTAATATAAAAATTGTTTTCGGCTTCCAAAGTTCGGCTACAAGTCACTGCTTGATTCCCATTAGACCATGTAATTTTTGCGGAAAATAGGTGACACTTGGTTCCTTGGTGCACCAGGGAAATAGTACTTCCATATGTCACCTGTGTAAGATCAGAGTAAACCACCTCCATAAGAACCATAAAAAGCATCAAGATATACCTTCCAAGGTACTGCACTATCATCCTTAGTTGCCTAAAATTCTTGTAAATGAGAATCTTGTGAAAAATCACCGACGAAGAATATTTAGGGAAAGAAACACACCCGATACCTTTTTTCGGCTTTGGGAAGTAGCGCCTTTTCGGAATATGCGATTATAAGCCCCCGCCTTTTAAAAAAGCTTGGAGACAAGTAAGCTGGGTGAAAAGGAGAGAGTGCCTGGTAAGAGAAGGATGGTGAGAGGCAGATAATAATTCTATCGGAGACTGTTGAGCTATTGAAATATACTTGGGTCAAAAGCAAGCGAGACGATGAAAAGAAGAATGTACGAAAAAATTTGATCATGTGGGGACAGTGGCAATTCAAATGGTTGAGGGGAGAATGTGCCGGAAAAATAAACTACTCAAATAAATGGCGCCAAACGGTACTTTTAAGTTCCAAGTATATTATTTATCTTTGTATAAAGTTAAAGGGGACATATTGAAGGTCAGAGCAACAAAATAATTGCACAGATAAAGAACTCTTCTTTTTTCAATTTTTTTTCCAAAGGGAAAGGGTTAAAGGGGAAGCCAATACAAAATTATGGAGGATGAGATAATGGAAGGAGCAGCTGTTGGAAGCGACTCTGAAGAGCAAAAGGAAAACAGTGAGTCTCTATTTCAGAGCGCCAGGGAATTGAAGGAGACGGGAAATGAGAGCTTTAGGAATGGCGATTTTACGGATGCTCGAGATAAATACGAAAAGGGCTTGGAGTTCCTGGAGAAGATAGAGCAGGGAGAGGATGAGTTTGAAAATGAAGGGTTTGATGAATTGCGGCAAAGTCTACAGTTAAACCTTGCGATGATTTACCTGAAAAATCAGGAATGGTCCAAGGCAATAAACATTGCGGGAGAAGTGTTGAAGAAGAACTCAGAAAATATCAAGGCTCTCTACAGAAGGGGATTGGGAAGACTTGGTTTCGGTATGTATGAGGAAAGCAAACAGGACTTCCAAAAGGTCTTAAAACTTGATCCAACGAATATAGATGCTCAGAAGCAGCTGAGAATATTGCGTCAGAAGATTCAGGAAGACAACGATAAGAGTAGGAGCGGTTTCAGTAGAATGTTCCACGGAGGCCTATACTCTGACAAGCAGCAGGATGTGGAGAGAAAGAAGAAAGAAGAGAAGGAGAGGAGGGGCGAGAAATACAACAGGTACCTGGCCCAGATGATGTCGAAGAATTCCGAACTCGGATCTGATGAAGAACATGAGGAGCCTTTGACATTTGAGGAGTGGGAAAAAAGGGAAATTGAGGTGGAGAAGGAGCAAGAGAGAGAGAAGTCCAGGGGGGAGACCGAAAGAAGGGCCAAAGAGTCTTCTGAAAAAAGGCAAACTACCATCATTTCCAACAAGAATAGTAGTGACGAAGTTGAACTGGACGATGAGGACCTGAGGATTTTGGAAGAAACCAAAAAGATGGGGTATTGCTACTTCAAGAGAGAGCTCACTGAGCAAGAAAAAGAACTCAACAAGCAATTCACTCCAACGCTTATAAATGGTAAGGACTCGAATCAAGGTTGCCCCCAAGATCCGAATGAGGGCCTTCCCAATTCCGAGGTTGACAAGTCCAGGACTGGAATCAGTTCTTGGAACTCCAAGGGTACCACTTTTGAGGATAAGGATGTCTCTGAATCTGCTACGTCCACCTTAAAAAGAATTCTGACCCAAAAGGACTCCACTTTTAGTGGAATGCTCCCGGATACCGACTCTCCAATCTCCATTTCTGTGGAAAGCATCGAAAGCATTTCTGGGGAGGCTTCCGTTGCAATGATTCGTGGAACGAGAAGATTCCTTTTTGATTTTGCAGTCACTCTGAACTGTTTTTATCTCTTTGAAGAAAATGGCGAGAGGTACTCATTCAGTGTCAGTATTCCGTCTTTGACTTCTATGTGTAACGATGATGACATCTTTGGTATAAAGGATTGTAGCATTGACTTCACCGGCAAACACGAACATACACGCGATATTGACAAGGTCAAGGGATACATCTTGAACCAATTCTGTCTTGTACACCTTAGAAGTAGAGTCAACCTTTTAATTAGCGAGATAAATTCGCAGTACTAGGTCAAGGACTGGGATTCTGTTCCCACTACTTGGCGCACGCTATTGTTTATCTTTTTGCACCTAATTATAACTTTCACTGCTGCCTCTCTGCATGTTTCCCGCCTGTGGGCGCCACCGGAGGCTGGTCTCCCTTTGTAATTAAAGGTCTTGGGCGAAAAGGTACAGGTAAGAGAGTTAATGGATAGCTCGACTAAATTGAACAGCAGCTTGGGAGAGATTTTGAAGTTAGGACAGTAATATAGCTTGACGGACTGAGGGAGAAGCGGCTTCCGGGTTTAAGCCTGCGTGTTTTGGATGGTAACGACGAAGGCAAGGCTGAAATCAGAGAGTTCTGGAGTAGCTTCGCGGATGCAGTAGTTAAGCATGAAGGACAATAAAAACAAAGAAGAGGGCTACCCATTGGTGCCAACGGATAGGATTCTGAAAAATTTCAGACAGCTGTCCCACCAAAATGATTCGATTTCTCAGATGGCTTCCTGGCTCTCCTTTTACAGGAGTTCTGGCGAGCAGGTCTGTTCTTTGTTTGGAGAGGCCTTTGTTGACAAGAATTTGAAGGAGGAGGAGCGGCTGGCAATTTTCTACGTGTTTCACGAAATGGTCACTAGAATTATAACGATAGATGAGGAATCTAGAAAGTTCTTCATGGTAGGCTACGAACAGTTTCTGCTGACAGCGGCCCCCATTATAAGTAGATTAACCTTTGAGCAGAGGTCTCCCTATTTGCAGGTGGTGAGAATTTGGCAGACTTACCAAAGGTTTCCTCAAAACATATGCGAGCGACTGAGGCTTTTGTTTAATTCCAGTTCAGGTAAGTTTGATTCGCAAGCAGGGACGAGATCGAAGCTTGAGATTGTTCTTGATCCCTGGTTTAGAGAATTCAAGAGTGATAAAATCTTACTCCTTCATCTTTAGGTAATCAAGAGAACCAGAAGAACCCTTCTTTGCTGGATAAGAGAGATAAGAAAGTAACTCTGGATTTGATAAAGTCCATGAACAGAATTAAGGAGGGGTATGATCTGGCCATCACGGCGGGGAGGAACAAGGTAAATCTTCTTCTTGGGCAAGTGGTAGAGGAAGACAAGGAAAAGACGTTGAAGCAGTGCATTGAGCAGTACAAGGAGAGCCTGGATAAGATCACAGATGCCTCCATCTTACTTTCACAGTGTTTGCAAGACGAGCTTAAGTCTTTTGATGACATCAAGAAGTTGCTCGAGGGACTTCCAAACAAAGAAGAAGATGAAGGTTAGAACTCAAATTATATAGCAAGGTAGAGCACTGAATAACTTATATGTCAAAGCTACATTCTCCACTTGTTATTCTGAACTTTTCGGAACAAATGGACCGTCTCCACACTACTCCTGTTCGTCGTCGTCCGTGATCTTTCTAGCGAGATAGAACCTCAGGTGTCCCGAACCGCTGCCTTCCAAAGGGTACTCGAGCTCCAGGGGCTGGTTTTCACTCATACTAAGTTTTACACTATTACTTAGAGGGGTAGCCTTGGCAAAGTTATTCAAATATCTGAGTGAAAATACCAGTTGGCATGGCTCAGAGACATCCAGAGCAACAGCCTCAGAGTCAGCTCCTTCTTTGGGCCTCAGGATGATGCTTCCGGACCCCAGGGATCCCTTTGTCGAGAACCGGACGTTCTTAGAGGAAACATCAATAGAAAGTGAATCTGAAAATTGAGCCATATCTCTACAGAGTCTCTGGAATTCCGTTGAGGGCATTGTTACTATAGATGAAAAGCTTGTCTCTGGGATCTGGAGACTATCCTGGTCAATTGAGATCAGAGTTAGCTCAAACTCAGAAACTCTGTCTCCATTCGGAGTTTCGAAGATGAAAATCAAGCTCTCTGATTCGTCATCATGTCTCAGTAAAACCTGATCTTCATTTGAACACAATTTTAAGAGCTTCACCACATTCTGTGTATTCAGGCCTAAAGTTCGGTTCTTATCACACCTGTACCTCTCAAAAGCCGTGTCCTTCAAATATAAGCCAACAAGAGAAACGTGGCTATTGTCCATTGCCTGAATCGTGATTCCACTCTCATTGCATTCGAGATTCACGTCAGTAACCAGATTAGTTATAGCCTCAAAAACCTTTCTCAGAATCCCCCCGTTAGACAGTCTTGCCTCAAACATCCTCTTTTATTGAACTCAAGAACTCTTCTCTGTAAATCTTTCTTGTTTTTTCCCAGGCATACAATTCTTGCCCCCTTTCTTCTTATTCAAAGTGCTTCCTTTTCCTATTTCCCCACAGTGTTACTGGCCTTACATTTAACTACTTCTTTTAATTAATACTTTTAGACACGTGCTTACGTTTCTTCCCATTTTATATTTATCGGAATATCGGCAGCTCCCCACATTGGGCGCCAACAAAAGACTCATTTTGCCATTATCTCTCCATGCAAATACTTAAATAGATGAAAATAGTGTATTATAAACTATTGGTATGAGCCTTTTAAAAACGAATATATATACATATTTGCAGACACAGAGCGAACACTCTCTTCTCCAACTTCATTCACAACAAAGAAGACCTCTTATCCTGAGATCGATACTAAACCTGAAGTAGTATAGCTATCCTTTCCCAAAGAAATGGAAAGTGAACTCAGTAGCTAGTTAAACAGCTATTTCAAATAAAAAAGGCAACTCACTGACAGAAACAGAACAAAAAAATGGTATTTGGAAGTAGTTTTCTTACTTTGTGTAGAGCGAATGCTAGAGGCTTCTGAATTACGAATTCAACCAAAAACTGATTCAAAACCCCAATCCCAGTACTAACCTTGTTTTTTTCTTCATGAGTAGTTTGATTAGTTTCCGAAAATTTGTTAGCGACTCCCCTACGGTTTTTTTTACATGAGGCCTGAGCAGCGAGTTTCCCGCCAATCTAATTATTGCTTCTCAATTAATCATCTGCGTTCAAAGTAATGCAACGAAGAATTGCTTAGTAAAGCAAGTATTCGGTAGTGAAGTACTCAGCTGAGGGAAATAATTGAGTATTAGAAACTGTTTCAACCATTCCATTTTTTGATTTGTAAAGGTTCAGAATTCACGAGCGAACCTTTGATTTTTTTTAATATATTCAAGTACCAATCGTGACCTTATGAACTTCGAATATGAACAAAATTAAATACATTTTTGAAAATGGTGGCCTTTGGAGTCGAGTAACTTCTTTCATACAAAGCAATCATAAAGGCGTCCGAGATCAGAACGGACTCTCTAATTTTGTTAATGGCCTACTGTCTGCAGTTCAGGATCAAGAAATAAGTACTGGATCAAAACCAATTGTGAGTGGGATTCCAAAGACCTTTCAATTTGCGGATCAAACTCAGACAAAAAAATTCTTTTCAAAAACATTTTCTGTTTTATCAATGGAGTTAACTGGACTGAAAGCTCTACTTCCGGATAATAAGCTTCCAATGAGTGTTATACTTGAGAAAACAAATTCTGTTCAAATGCTTACGCGAAAGTTTATTGTTCTTATGATTTTCGGCGCATTTCTAGGGCTATTTCCTGGCCATGCTTTCAATAGATTGACTCCCGGTCTAGGCTTCGAGCGTTTTTTTGCTGGTAGCCAGTTATCCGGTAACCAATTGAGCTGTTTCTTAAGCTATTTCAACCATATGGCAGAGTTTATGGAGAGTGATAATCCATTGTTAAGTGATTATGTTATATTTCAAAGACACCACCAACCTTCGAAGCCTGAATCGTTCTTTACTTCTTCAATGAATAAAATCCATCCGACATTGATAATATCAGGCTTTATGGAAACTTACAACCCCGGCAATCACGTGTTGGAGGCAATTTTTGGAAACAAGATAGTTGGAAGTGCAACTCTCGCAGGAACAATGCATCAGGAGGAAATCATTATGACGAATGCTCCGGAAACTTTGGTTGCACGTATCTTTCACGCAAATTTGGGCGATGAAGACGTGCTTACCTTCAGAGGATTATTAAAGTTTTCAAGTTATAGTGGTTATTCAGGTAGTTTCAAATATTTGCCTGTTACAGATCAGGTAATGTATTCATCAATTGCAAGAATTTATGCATCATTTGATGCGATGTTTGATCAAAATTCTCCCGGAAAAACACAATTTTCAGTTCGGTACAGCCTAAGGGAGATGAACAAATTATTGCCAGGTTTGTGTGAAGACTTCTATGGGGAATCGGAAGATGCTTCACGTTCCCAGTTCGTAACCGGATATTGGGGTGGCGGCGTGTTCGGAGGTGATATCTCATTCAAATTTATCATTCAGCTAATAGCTGCGTGCGTATGTAGTAGGCAGCTTGTATTTTCAGACAATTCTAATGTACTGGATAAAGAAAAAATTCGAAAAATAGAGCAAAAGTACGTAACGTGTGGGGCCTTGGCCACAAAGTTCTTTGCACTGCAGCACCAGGGCCGACTTCGGGCCAAGAATACTCTAGATGAACTACTAAAGTAGAGAGATTAGCCCTAGGATCATAAAATTAGAATAATCGAGCCTCACCTCTAGCCAATAAAAAATGTAAGGAAAAAACAAAATTATGTGCACAAAAAGTGGCGGCTAGTGCCGCCTGATAGGGCTACAATTCTAATCCAAGGTGAAACTGGAATAAAAAGCCGCGAACTCGACCGGCTCCAAAGGGAAAAGGGAGCTATCGAGACGACGGATATCTTCTCATCCAACTTCATTAAGGAATCACCATAGGAATAGGGTGATAAGTACCATCAAGAATAAAGGTGAGAATGTACAATTTTGGACATTTTCAAATCGCAACAGAGCAATATTGAATGTGTTTAGAATTCCTGAGAACTTCCTTGTTTGGATTTGGACTTCTTCGGCAACAGAACGGTCGGGATGTTAGGTAAGACACCGCCGCTTGCGATGGTGACATTACCCAAGAATTTGCTGAGCTCTTCATCATTCCTAACAGCCAGTTGGATTTGTCTGGGAGTGATACGCGTCTTCTTAGCATCCCTGGCAGCATTACCAGCGAGCTCAAGAAGCTCAGCGCACAAGTACTCCAGAACGGCAGCAAGATAGACTGGGGCAGCAGCACCAATCCTCTTGGCATATCTACCCTTCTTAAGGTATCTTGCAACTCTACCTACTGGGAATTGCAACCCAGCCTTGGCAGAGTTAGACATAGTCTTGCGGGTAGTCTTCTTCGCTCCACCTCTTCCACCTGAACTTGTTACTTTTCCGGACATTCTCAAAAAGTTTTATTCAATATTTTTTTTTGGTTTGATGTAAAGTTGCGATTATCACACCTTAAAAATTGACAGAACTGTTTCCTCCCCAATATTCTTTTTACTTTATTAAATTATCCACACTTTCTCCCCACATGGCCCCTCCCTCCCTTATTTACCCTTTTAAGCTTTGCTACTTAATGGCCATTATTTACTTTGGCCACATATCTATTATTCCACGCGACGTCTGGTCTCTAATTGTTATTTGTTAACGGCGGTGCCAAATCAGGCAGTAAGTGCAGAGAAGTCTAGAATGTATTTTTGCATGCAATTGCAGTGTTTAATAGCTATATTCGTAATTGTTGTGATTTAGAGATAGGGTAAAAGTGAAGTAGATGGTTTGGTCGGATCTAGTATTTATTAATCCCACGGTATTTAGGAAGAGAGCACGTAATGCTTTTTGAAAATGATAGTAGTAATCATTACATAGTAGCCAGGGTTATTACTGGATTTTATATAGGGTTTTGAGCAGTTGTGATTTACATGGGTAAGTATTGCATGCGCGACGAATGCAAGCCTAAAGGGAGATCTTTTATGGGGAGGGAGAGGGGTTGAGTAGAGATAGTGTGTGGTTAAGACTCACAGGTATAACTTGTCAAGGCGGATAGGACAACGGGAGGTTTTGGGTTGCCACGGTTGTGTTGAAACTGGGTGGTTGAGGCTGGGAGATAATATTTAAGTTGGGTTTTTAATTAGAGTGGAGCTTAAGAGAGAAACAAAGCAAAAAAAAAAAAAAAGAAATGGCATATGGTAGGGGGAAGGGATGAAAAAAAGAGAAAAAGTTGGGTTTAGATATTTACAGATGGAAAAATTGACTTTAAATAACCACACACATAGTGCAAATTAATAAAAACTAATATTTATATTCAAAGTGCACCGGTTGGCTCGAGTTTCTCGGAAAAATACAGTAAGCGGAAGACTCTTAAATATCCGTCACCCAGTCAATAATATTGAATATTTTTCTTAATTATTGCTATTTGATAAAAGTTGAAGGCTCAATTGATGAGGTAGAAGCAATGGAAAGGTATTACATAACAAACAAGATAGGAGAAGGAGGATTTGGAGAGTGCTACTTGATTGAAACGAAAAAAGAAGTACTTAAACAGGAGAGATTGGTAGCAAAGGTTGTAAACATGAGTGGGATGAATGACGCAGAAAAGGAAAAATCAATCCAAGAAATTAAAATACTAAATGTTATACACCATTCGAATTTGGTGAGTTTAGTGGAGTCTTATGCAACAAAGAACTTGCTTTGCATAATTATGGAGCTTGGCGAGTACGGAAGTTTGGAAGGCGAAATTGAGGCTAGGAGTAAAGGAGAAAGAAAAGACAACAATTATTTTGCAGAGGACGAGATAATGTTCATTTTTCTTCAGATTTTACTTGGAGTGGGTTATTTACACGAGAATAACATTGTTCACTGTGACATTAAAACAAGTAATGTGATACTGTTCTCGAATGGAATTGTAAAGCTTTCTGATTTTGGGGTTTCCAATGTAATTTCCTCAAAAAGTGATCTAGAATCAACTCAGGCAGTTTCGGGGCCTGGGATTCAGGGATCCATTTATTATTTGGCTCCTGAAATTTACTTAAATATGGCTCCTGATAAAAGAAGTGATTATTGGAGTATTGGGTGTTTGCTATTGGAGTTGTGCTCCTTAGAAAAGTTGTTCAGGAGGTTCACGGTGGATGAACTGGTCATTTTTTCGGTGAATAATCAGGCAAAGTTCAGTAAGGAAGTTAAAAGTCACTCCGAAACTTTTGGAGTTGATAAAAGATATTCAAAAGAGCTGAATAAAATCATTTTTGGGCTTTTGAACCCGAATCCAGACGACAGGGTGACAATTAATCATTTACTTAATTCCAATGAATATGTTTTAAATTATATTCAGAGGTTTTTGAATACTATTAATGCTAAAAAGTGGACACAGTTTCTATATATAAATCAGATTAATAATTGGAAAAGAATGGATTTCGGCAAGAATGGGAAAGTGGATATATTAAAGCTTCCATTTTGGGTTAGAAATCCCGTTGATGTTGAGAGTCAGGATTCCAGATTTTTTTTCAAGCAAGATCTCGATGAGTGGTTCAAAAGTCAAGAAAAGCTGCTACACAACTATTCAGAAAGTAAAAGCTCTTTAATTCCTGAGAGAAATATCAAAAGCCATGGAAAAGAGGACGAGAGCACTAAAAACAAATACAAGGAGATTATTGAATATTTTAATCAAAAGGAAAAGAGAAAGGATATTCAAAACCAAACCAAGTTGTCGAGAAGGGACATTCTTTTGCAGCTTGAAACCACAGTGGAGTTCTTTGTTACACAGCTCAGTGCAATAAATAGCAAAAAGGTTACAACCGAGGAAATTATAAGAAGAAATCTGGCAAATAAGTTAACAGGTAGTAGGTTAAAAGCTCCACTTTCCAGAAAAGATACATTAAAAGGTTCCCAGAAATTGAAGTCAACTTCTTTAATTCGCAAAACAAACAGTAACTCCAGTTTGAAGAGAGAACTCAGGAACAAGTACGACAAAGAGAGAGAGCAGTTAAGGGAAATCATGAGAAAAGGGAGGGCTGAGGCGAAAATTAAAAACAGAAATAATTTCTCCGTGCAAGGGGATTTTGACACATCAAGCTAATTTTGCGCCCAAATATTCAAAGACGAAATAAATGTTCATATAAATTTGAGAGCGATTTCGGCGAACCTTTCTCAAACCTAGCTATTCACTAGTATGGATGAGTTACATCCGCTATTTAGAAATGATATTCCTTCAACCGGAGAGTTAAGGTCAAATGACGTTTATTCGGCTCTGGTAGAAATTTCCTCCCAAAAGGAAGTTAGGGACATTCCAGAAGATCTGTTGGTCAAACCAACCCCTAAGGAAGAAAGGGAATTTTGCAAAGTTTCCGTTTCTTCAAGAACTATAAATAAAGTGGTCAAATTGGAGAGGAATTTAAAAGGTAAGTATCAGCGTCATTTAAGTAAAGTAAAGGAAACCAAATCGAGACTCGAAGCAAAAAAGTTGGAAAAAGCCCTCCAAGATGTGAAAGAAAGCAGAGAAACACCCATTATGAATAACTCGGATGAAAAGGAGCTTGCGGAAATGGAGATTTGTATGTCATTATGGTCCAATAAAAATTTATTCCCAGAGTGATACTTCTAAAGCCAAAATCTAAATTTGGAAAAAAGAGTGAACGAGCGGAACCAAAAAGTTCACGCTATTCCTAAGGCTATGTTTCCAAAGTTCCTGAAAACTGAAAGTTGTGAAAACGGATTTTAATCCCTCAGTATATATTGCTTTAATTTTAGATCTTTTACGATACCCTGATTATACCGCGCGCGCCAACACCTGTGATATACCTAAATGTAAAGTGGTCCAATTGGTAATGGCTGTGATATAAAAGAAAATAATTAACAAAAATGAGTGGAAAAGAGGCATTTATTGGGGGAGATGACGTGGGAGCACTAATAGTAGATGTAGGGAGTTACATGACGAAGGTAGGGTACGGTGGGGAAGACTGTCCGAGACAAGCTTGGCCATCAGTAGTGGGAGTGAAGGAGAACGGGGAGAAAAGATTTCCGCTCAATTTCCTGAGTTATTTGGAAGGGGTTTCAGTGGAGCCGTGTTTTAAGAGGGTGGAGGATAACTTGCTGTTGAATGAGGACGTTTTTGAAGAGATCATTTCAGTTACTACAGGAAAGGGAGGGCTTTCTGCGGTACTGAGAGAGCACCCGGTGTTGCTGACAGAACCTTCGAAACATAATAGACAGGTCAGAGAAAAGGAAACCGAGATAATGTTTGAGAAGTTTGATGTTCCTGCAGTTTATACAGCAAAGAAGGCAGTTTTGAGTGCATTCTCGGTAGGAAGGTCTTCAGGACTGGTTGTAGATATTGGAGCAACGACCACGTCAATAACTCCAGTTCTAGATGGCTATACACTTCAAAAGCCTTTATCAGAGTATCCAATTGGCGGCGATTTTCTCGATGATCAGATTGCTCGACATTTACATAAAGAGAGAGATTTAAGGATATCTCCTAGCTTTTCTGTTAAGAAGGTAGTTAACAAGGATAAACCGTTATCTTATGAAGAGGTTCAACTTGACAAAGTTCATGATTCTTATATTGAATTTGGAAGAAGGGAGATTCTCAGAAACATAAAAGAGTCCATTTGCCGTTGCGCGGAGTACGAGGAAATTGCCAAGACTTCTTCTGCACTAGCCACCTCCACGTACGAACTCCCCGACGGGACTCTGATAGACTCGGAGCCCATTGGAATAAGAGTGCCAGAATGTTTACTGAATCCGGAAATGATAATCAGCGACCCGGAATTCCCTCCAATAAATATTAACGGCTTTCCGGGGCTCTGCGCCTCCATTTCAAACACTATTATTGCTTGTGACATCGACATTAGAAGGGACCTGTTAGGAGCGGTGATCTTGACGGGAGGGACTTCCGTAATTCCAGGCCTGGCGGACCGCGTTTCTAAGTCCTTGGCCGAGGACGATAAGCTATCAGGGGGAGGGCCAAAGTTAAAGATTATTTCCCCAAATTCCACTATTGAAAGAAAGTTCTCAAGCTGGATTGGCGGAAGCATTCTGGCCTCTTTGGGCTCTTTCCAGCAAATGTGGTTCAGCAGAGAAGAGTACAATGAACACGGGGTTCAATTGGTTGAAAGAAAATGTGCAAATTAGTTGATTTTTACCACCTATGCTCGTACTCTTTTCAAAGTTACTCAATTTAAAGCGCACGTAAAAGCGCAGCGTTTACCTTTCGTAAGCAATGAATTAACGATTAGGAGCACTCTTCTCCATATAATTAAGTATTTTCGGTATTTGGAATTCTCTTCCACAAATGAGTTCTGTGTCTAGCCTGCATCCTCCGAAATTAAATAGTCTCTTTCTGACCTCTGGCAACTCTGATGTAACCCTGCAACTATTTCCTTGGTTGCAGAGGTGCCACTCTCAACCCCACTGTGTAATCTAATAACTTTACCAGTTACCGCGCGCGCCAATCGTGGGTATTCGGCAAGTAATTAAATATTCAAGCATGAGCAGGAGGAAGGGATAATCCATGTACTCGAATGTTCAGCAACAGAGCACGAAGAATGAATATCTGATAACAACATCTGATTACTTGTTGGACTTAAAACGTCCGGTGAACAAGAAGACTATCGTTTCGATATATAGGGGAAAAAATGAAATAGAGACAATTCATACCTTGGGAAAGAAGAAGGTAATTCAAGTGAGTTCGGGGCTAAACCACGTATTGTTCTTGACATCTGATTTGGAGGTGTATTCCTATGGTACAGGGATGTTTGGGCAACTCGGGCATGGAGAGAAGATCCAGAAACTGAAGGAGCCGAAAAGGATAGAAGGGTTACAGGGGATAATAAAGATATCTTCGGGTACTTATTTCTCAATGGGTTTGACAGAAGAAGGAGCTCTTTACAGGTGGGGTTTGTATGATTCGATGAGTCCCGCAGAATTTTTTCCAAAATTGGAATCTCTCTTTGGCGAAAAAAACCAAAAGGTTGTGGAGATTTCATCTTATAAGGAAAGGGCATGTCTGGCATTAGAGACGGGGGAGATTTATGCTTGGGACTTTCACAACCCCAGAATGGAGTTGGTGTGCAAGCTTACTGGAGCTGTGGTGAGGCAAATTTCGATGGGTGCTTATTTTGCCCTAGTATTGGATTCTAGTTTCCAATTATTCGTTTGGGGCGATAACACATTTGGAGAGTTTGGAGATCGTGACATAGTTGCTTATGATCCGGATTTTCCAGATTTTTACAAGCTCGACATCGAATCCTGGGGCCTATCTACAAAGAATCTAGCTTCCAAGGACAAGAAGACGGTGGAAGGTCTTGGGAAAGTTGGGATTGAATACTGCAAATCAACCCCCAACCACCCCAAGGATGTGTATATCGAAAGGATTTCTTGTGGTGAGAAACATTCTCTGATTCTGACTTCAGATAACACAATTCTTTGTCTGGGAGACAATACTTACGGTCAGTGTGGGATATTTGACGAAAAAAAAACAATTTATCCTCCAGTGACTCTCAAAAAATTTAGCAACCTGGATCTGTTCAAGCCCTACATTTCTTGTGGTACTAGGTCCTCTGGAATTATTTCCCCGACAGGTAAACTTTTTTTATGTGGCCAAATTTTTGAAGATTCGAACTCAAGCAAGAAGGTCGGAGTTTCAAAATATGTAGATAGAAAAGAGAACCTAAATAGATTGTCTGCCGAATATTCAATCATCCACAGAAACTCTTTAATAGTTGAATTCAGCGAAAATAGCTTCATTGCAGTGTCAAATTAGTTTTAAGTAGTCTGTAGATTTAATACTACAAATACCAAAGCTTTGGTGCCTCACAACCCTTCTGAACTTCTCCTGGGTTTTCTTCACTTTTCTAGTTTTCTACGGCTTAATACAACGTAATTATTACCAGGATGTTTCCGCATATTGCATGCATTATTACGTGGATTTCTTATTTAAGAAGGGATGTTTTAATAAGAGTTTATTATTTTCCTATTGTAGAATTTAATTCCGGAATTTCATTTCGACACTGGAGTTAGAGAATACAATACAGTTCATTCAGTATTGGGCTAGATGCTATCTTGATAAGAGACGAGGTAGTTATGATTTGCCAGTAACAAAGAGTAGGAAAAAAATGGCAGTATGGGCGTGAGATACCCGGACTTGAGGGAGAGATTGGTTGAAAGAGGATTGAAAAGAGGGGAATAAAAATGAAGATAATATTTTCTAACCGGCCTGAAGAAAGTAAGGCGTTTTGACCACATGGAGTTTGGAAAAAAAGTAAAAATGTGTGGTAAATGAAAATAAGATAGATAATTAACACTAAATAGTCAAGCAAGGAAGTTATACGAGTAAATGAACATACTTGAAGACGGTAATTAGATATGGGAGGCTACGAATAAAATGGATACAAAAACTTTCAAAATAGTGATTTGTTTAGTCGGCTGGTTTTTGGAAGGGCTGGTGGCACAATTAATCGTATCTGAACAAGAAATGTGTATGAATGGTCAGTGCAAGAAAATGTTAAATGGGCATTTGGTTATACAGAATAACCAGGTAAGTCTAATAAACCAGAGAAATTTGGCAGTTTTCATCTTAAAAATTTATTGTTTCAAGGATATCTCTTTGAACTTTGACTCATCCGTGGTAAATGGCAAGAATGCAAAAGAGTCAGACCCGGGTTCAAGCGGATTCAAAATCAAAATAAAAAAGTCCCCAGTATTGATTGCATATGACTTGAATTACGCCTCAACATTATATCACGACTTCCAGGAGGACATTCGTCTGTTTTCTTTTAGTCAGGTGGAAGGAGACCCATATAGATTTTGTGACCACGAGTTGAGGAGCTGCCAAAAGGTCCGAGATGAATATTTGTATGGCACTCCAAATTGTAAGTTTGGAAAAGAACACTCGGTTTCGTTGAAAAATTGATAATTCCGGAATTAAACAACACTCCAGTACCCCCCGGCCAGAAGAATTGGACACAGGAATCTCCGATGCCACCAGGATCTCAAGGATCATGCTGTTGGTGTCCGGAACTATACGTAACGGTAGGTTAAGCAAGGAAAGAAAGAACCATTTGAAAAGATTGGTTTAACCTCCCATCTGAACTATGTTAGATAAATACGAATGCTCCATTTTCAAGAGCCACTTTGCATTGCTCGTGGATCCGTAAGTTTTGAGAATAAGGTGGGAGCAAAAGGAGTTTCAAAAAACAATTGGTTTTCACTGCAATTCTCCATTTATTAATTACCTTCAATATTTACGAATACTCAGAGCAGAGGATGTGGTGGAACGTCTACTTGTCAAAGTCGTGTCCCATCTGGATTCCTCCGTGGTGGACAGCGTTCAGAATTGGAGGCTGGAACTGGCAGTATTCCCTTGAGGTTGAACTTTCCTGGTTCAGTCCAACTGAGTCTTCAATCGAAAAGTTGGTGAGTACAGAGCTGCAGAGTAGAGAACAAGAGTGCAGGAAGACGAGCAAAAATACAACAGACTGCTCCAGACTGACACACAGGGAGTCGGGGACACAAGTGTCTCTGCATACTTTAAACTCCTCTTCTCCTTCGTTTTACGACTCCAACTTCGGAGCTTCTGTGCAGGTAATAAGCTCAGGACCTCCTTTTGGGAGCGCTAATGCAAAAAACCTCAACGGCTTTTATATGCTACAACCAACTTTTTCTCCCAAAGGCGTTCCGAGTAGTTTGAACATACCTTCTTTGAGAAGTGGTTGCGGGAAGAGCTCCAAGAATCAGACGGAGGAGGAAAAGAATGACTGCCTGAAGCCGACATTGATCATTCCACCGGAGAATGTTGATTTTACGGGAGTTTCTTGCGACAAAATTGGTACGAGCGTCCATACTTGGAGCTCCGTAAATGGAAGATTCTGCTATCATCCTCCTGGAACTTGTCAGAGAGCTCAGGTTGCGAGTTTCTATAAAAAAGTTATTGAGGACTACTCTATGGGCAGAGTTTCTGAATACTCCGTGCAAGCTCAAAATCCGGGGTCTCCACAGCTAATCCTGGACCAGGTGGGAGAGATTGGCCAAATGGACGATGAAGAGTTGGAAAATACCACTAGCTTACAGTCAAGACGATTTTTTCTGGGCTACAGCTTCGATTCTATATTTGATACAGAAATAATGTTTTCCGTTGAAGCATCTTCGGTCTCTTGGGCCGCTACATCTTCTCCTGGAATAATTACCTTTATTGAGCCTCCTCCATTGGAGTCTTGCGTTGCAATGAGTAATTACGGCTGTCCTCTCAAAGTTTACGTCAAAAACAGTGGTAAGTCGGAGTGGTTATTGTTTTTCTGATTTCATTTTACTCGCGAAATGCAAATATAGGGACAATTGATTCCGCTTTTGTCGTGCAGATTCCTTATTGCACCAAATCGGGCTCCCAAACTAGTGAGGTAAGTGGAGAGATTAAGGGAAGACTGAAGAAGTAGGAAGCAGCACTTATATCTTCGGATCCTTCTAATTATGGATTCTAATTCTCTTACTTTAATTCTTGTGTTATTTCCTTAGGTTGATCCAATAATGGCTCAGTCTCGAAAAATACAGGCAAACTCTATTGGGATCTTTACATTCATCCTTGGAGTTTCTGTGTTAACAGGGAGCGAATATAAATGCATTGTAAGTTGTAAAAAAATAGAAGTAGTCCATATTCAAATCTATTCACTTTTACTTCCAAGGCTGTGTTATACAATTCCTTTTCAATCCAATTGGACCAAAACACGTTCACTTTTAGCACGAATACAGCAACGGTAAGTTCTCAGGGTTTATCAGCGTGAGTGGGATTTGGAGCAAAATCAACGTTTTCCGTCTGCTTTTTAACTACTTTTCTCCTCTTTTCCCCTTGCAGATTTCAATCTCAAGTTCAAGTTCTGTAATTTCAGATGTTGTAGTAAACACTACTTCTCTTACCAATAAGAAATATGGATCAATGTATTCTGGTAATAAATGCATTTCATGCGGAGTGAATTTTTGGTGTTTAATTGCAAATTGTAAGTTTTGACATTACTTAATTTACTATTGAGAGTCTCTAATTATGAAAAAAACTCACAAATCGGCTCACTTTCTTCACCTTACTCTCATTTTAGTTGGAGAGTGCATTAAGCTCGGGCTTAAGTGCATTGGAATAGTTCTCGGAGTTATTTTTGGGATTGTAGTGGCATTAAGAGTCGCGAGGATAATCATTCAACTAAGAAAAAGCAAAAGCAGCAACAATAACACAAACGGTAATAATATCCAGGCCCAAAAGAGCGGATAATAAAAGTCTAGCAAAATCGGAATCCAGTTTTAGAGATTCATTCTTACAAGAGAACAATGTTTAATGAGAGACAAGAGTCACTCTCAGCCTGTTTTACAACTACTTATTATCTTTCCGGTGTCCTTGTCTATTTGGATCGTTATAACTCCAAGGTTAGGTAACTGCCAGAATGCCGATCCTGGTAGAATCCAAAGCGGGGAGCAAAGAGTGTTAAATCCGAATGGAAAGATGAAAAAAATTCGAAATTTGTTATTTGAGCTGGAATCAAATTGATCGCAAAAACTTACCCTTTAAAAGTCTCTTTAAAAAATAAAAATGAGAAACCAGAATGATTTCGTTGTTTCCACCTTTACCATCCAGTTGGTTACAATTTCTCAAGAAATTAATGAATGACTTAATTCTTCGGTCAACATCTTCGTAATTTTCGGGAAGTGTGATTGTTTCCTTAAAGTTATCATTCGAAGGAAGATTAGAGGCATCCATTTTTGGGTAAATACTTAGGATTTCCTCCTTGGTTAATGAGGGCACGTCAGAGAGATATAGAGCCTTTTCTCTCACATGGTCTAGGAGGTAAATCTTACAATCTTCTGACGATCTCTTCGAAATTAGTTTCGAAGTTTCCATTGCTCTCTGTAAATTAGAAGTAATGATCATGGAGGCCCTCTCCATAATTGGCCTTCCCTTATAAAGAGGCTGCAATTTTTGGGAAAGAGAGCAGGAAAAGTTAGTGAGAGTTCTGGGTACTGTATACACTTTTTATGCGCGAGAAGTAAATACTGCGAGACTTCCCAGTCAGCCAGTCCTCATTTAATGCATCTTTGGTTTGCTTATCTTTAAAGATGTATTCAATGCGGACGAAAACTGAAAATTCAACAGGTTCGAATCAGCAAGCAAATACGAGCCCGAGACAAGAGAAAAGTGCTTCTTTCAACTTACCCCTCCTTGATTCCCGAATATACTCGCGTTTTCAATCCCACTTTCAGAGAGGGGGGCGTCAACGATGCCTAGGAAGAATAGAAAAGTTAGAGATCTATTTGCAAATACCTGGGGCCCTTTGGAGGATCCACTCTATTTTCGGGCATAACTTACCGGGATCCTTGCCCGAGAATATTTCGTAAAAGTCGAGTTTTTTAATCTTTTCGTTTTTTAGAGCGTTCACAGTACTTTCCGCATGGCGGACACAGTGGATTGTAAGAATATTCTTTCCTCCGTTATTTGGAAAATTAAGCTTCTCATTGGATTTATTGGAAAAAATTTTACCCAAGGTCGCGAAGCTTGGTACTTTGAAAAGACCTATTTTTATGCTTTGATTTATGGCTCCAAATTTTCTCAGAATGGCCCTGATCTGAAGCATTTCTTACTTTTTTTTTTTTTTATTATTTTTAACGTTGATATGTATTGATTAGCTAAATAGAAATTTTGACTTTACCCATGAAGGATCTCTTTGAAGATAAATTTAGATTTCTGGCCATTACCTGGACTGCAAAAAAGGAAGTACAGCTGTGTTAGCCAAAATAAGTGGGGATTTGGGTGCAAACTTACTACCCATAATATATTCCTTTGGCTTTTCTTTCCAAGGGTGGCTTTCTCTGTATTCCAGAAATCTACAACTTAGTTAATAATTAAACAGCAAACCTGTTAAGCCCGGGGTTTCAGCAGCTTAAGAGACAGAAATAATGATGGAATAGTTGTACTCTTGAAAGTTAACAATTCAATTCATATCCGCACGAATTTAATTTTTTGCATGCATCTCTTAAATCAAAACTGTTTTTCCACGAATGACATTAGTAATTTTTGAACGTTTGGCGGGAAACAAGCGGCGGGTAATTATTTTTCCAGTTTGACTGGAGGAAAAGGCTCGAGGCAAGGGAAGTAGATAAAAATCGGTTTTCGGGAGCCATTGGCATGCAATAGACGAAAAAATTGTTTTAGGGAGCTTAGGACCGGGAAGCATTGAGTGTACCTAGGCAGCCAGGGAGATTCGAGGAGAGAGTTTAGGAGAGGAAATAGTTGGGAAATGGGAGTTCCAACATTCTATAGATGGCTTTGCAGTAGATATCCTCAGATAGTGAGGGAGCTGAAGGACTCAGTTGATGAGGAGACTTGCGTGAATGAATTGGATCTTTCAGAGCCGAATGCAAATGGGGAATTTGACTGCTTGTACTTGGATATGAACGGGATAATTCACCCTTGTTGCAACCCAAGTGAAGGAAGGAAACCGAGAGATGAGGCTGAGATGTTCACGAGGATTTGCGACTATGTAGACAGGCTATACGCAATGGTTAGACCTAGAAGACTGATGTATCTGGCTATTGACGGAGTGGCTCCGAGAGCCAAGATGAACCAGCAAAGAAGTAGAAGATACAAGACGGCCTTGGAAATGGATTACAGTAGAAGGGCCTATGAGGTGGCTCAGAGGGAGTTCGAGAAGGTGGGGTACAAGTCTCCTGAGTACATTGAGAAGTGGGATAGCAATGTGATTACTCCGGGAACTCCTTTCATGGAGAGGCTCACAATGTGCTTGCATTCATACATTAGGCACAAATTCGAACATGACGAGTCCTGGAAGGCTATTTCTGTGATTTTCTCGGACTCCAATATTCCTGGAGAAGGGGAGCACAAGATTCTGGAGTTTATAAGAAGCCAGAGGAGCCACCCCGACTATGATCCGAATACTAGGCATGTTTTGTACGGCTCGGATGCGGACTTGATTATGCTTGGACTGTCTACCCACGAGACTCATTTCTATATAATCAGGGAGGCGGTTCGCGACTTTAAGACGGATTCCCCCTCGTCTATTTCAATAATTTACAATTCTTGGGTTGAAAAGACAAAGGCATCGGATTATTCCTCTTCGGCCGGAGGTAAGGAAGAGGGTTTCCAAGCCCAAGTCTCTGCGAGGGGTCCTAACATAGGTAAAACTCTCAGACTTCACTCCTGGTGGTCTGACATTGAGATTGTGGATATATCTCTTCTGAGGGAGTATCTAGAATATGATTGGAGGGAAATCCGGGATTTCCGGCCTCAGCCTTCGAAGGATAAAACTTCCCAGGCGGTTGATACCTCCTCTCGCTTCCAATACAACTTTGAAAGGTGCATTGACGACTTTGTTTTTCTTTGCTTCTTCATTGGAAACGACTTTCTTCCAAATCTTCCGGCATTTGGTATCTCCAAGGGATCCCTCGACCAGATTCTTGGAATCTACACAAAGGTGATTCCTTTGATCGGCGACTATTTAACTTTTGAGGGAAATATCAACCCAGAGTCCATCTCTAGGTTTTTCAACTATCTCCAGGATCTGGAGTTCGAAGTCGTCTCTCAGGACTCAAGGTTCGCTCTTGGGGCTGGCAACAGAGGCAGGGCGCCGACTGGGGAGGGCAGAGATGAGGAAAAAAAGCAAGAACAGAGACCTGAGTTGTCACTGGAGGAATTCGAGTTGCTATTTGGACCGGATAAACACTCACGGGTGGAAGGGAAGCCAGAAAATGGGGATTCTAGAGAAGAACCTATGGAACCGGGAAAGCCGCCTTCTAATAAGAGAAGAAGGTTTGAAAGCGTGGAGTCGTACTTTCAAGAACACATCAACAAGTTGATAAAGTTCTTCTCGGAGGTTGAGGATGTAGAAGGTGGGGGGGTATGCAAGCTGCCGGTGAATGTACAAGACCCCGTGAGCGTTCTGAGGCACCGAGTAGAATATTACAACAGTAAGTTTGGACTGGGAATTGACTTCAGGGATGTAGAACAGAACGAACACGGCTTCGAGGAGGTCAGGAAAAAACTCAACAGTTTTTCCGATCGGGTTTGCGCCGATTATTTGAGAGGACTGTCATGGGTACTTAGGTATTACTACCACGGGGTACCGAGTTGGGATTGGTATTATCCATACCACTATGCTCCTTATGTCACGGACATTGTAGAAACCCTGAGAAATTCAGAAAATCGGGCCAAGGTCACGGAGTCCCTCATCGGGGATTTTGGATTGGGAAAGCCATTCACCCAGTTCGAGCAGCTTATGTCGGTTCTGCCTCCTAAGTCTGGAAAGATCTGTCTGCCAAAAGAGTTCTACAGTATAATGATTGACAGGAGCGGACCTCTAAGCAAATTCTACCCTCTAAGCTTCAAGCAGGATCCTAACGGCAACAAACAGAGGTGGAAGTGGGTTGCTTTGCTTCCTTTCATCGACCAGAAGACTCTCCTCAGCGTGGTCTCTCCCTTGGAGAAGGAAATGGACTCCGTTTCTCGCTTCAGAAACAAGCTAGGGTGCGACGTGATCTACGCATACAAGTTTTCCCCTTTAAGGGGCATTCTGGTAAATGGCGAGGATAAACAGGAAGAAAAATCGCCTCCTTTGCCGCAAGATCGTACCTGCCTTAAGCTTCGCGACATGGGGATTTTTGGGGAGGTGGGGGTTTACTCGAATCTCACTGGCGACTTGGATGCCAAAGACCATTTTGTTTTGAGACCGGTTCTTGAGACCTGTTCAAACTTACAGGAAGGGAGGGAGGTCATAAGGGGCATACTGCAGGGGCAGGAGGCTGGAGAAGATGACAACAGCGGTTTGCAGTGGGAAAGCATTTTAAAGAGTTCCTTTAATTCAATCCTAAGTTCCTGTCCAAACTTTGTGGTGGGATACTTCAGGACATATGCATTGTCTAAGACTTCAGTCCGGAAAGACAGCCATTTTGAGCTCTTTAAAGTTGGATTCGGGTCTAGAGTGCTTCCGAACGCCAAGCCACCTCTAAAGTCACTTCCAGAGTGCGAGTTAAGCAACCAAGAAAGAAAGTTCAGAGGTTTTAGGGCGAATCAAACTCAAAAGTTGATTTTCAAGCTGTTTAATGTCTGGAGTCTTCACGTCCCTTTGCAACGGACTGACTTTAGGGAAGATCTCTCCAATACAAGAAAATTCGGACGTGGCGGCCTCGGGAACAGAGGCTCCTACAGATATGGAGGAGACAACGGCTATCGGGACCCGCCAAATCACCACCAAGGCCATCCCAGCTTCAACTCGAGACAGCACTCGTTTTCGTCCGCCTCACATATTCCCCAAAGGAGCAGTATTTCCAAAGACTACCTTGCTCGGGACGGAGAACACTCTCTCGGAAAAAACCACTTTTCCAACTTTCAACATTCTCGGGGACTTGACCGCTCCGACGACTTTCCCAATCAGCAGGGACCAGGGAGCTTCCACAGTTTCGGTTATGGTTCCGGGGCCGGTCCGAGCTACGGGTCTAGGTCCAGCCGCAACCACGGCTCCGGTTGGGACTACAGCTCCAGTTCAGGTTACGGCTCCAGTTCGGGTTACGGCTTGAACTCCGGCCATAACTACAACTCCGGCCACAACTACAGCTCCGGTCACAACTACAGCTCCGGTCACAACTACAGCTCTGGCCACAACTACGGCTCCAGCTACGGCTCTAGCAAAAGACACAGCTATGATACCTTTTCTGGCTCTAATTATAGTCACTATGGACCCAGAACAGGAACCGAATACTCCTCTCACCCTTCGGGTCGGCCGGAGTTTTATTCCGACTGGGGGGCGAACAGTGGAAGCTCCTTCCACCCAAGTCACTCTGGAGGCAATTACTCCCCTCAGCACCGCCAGACGAACTTCGGGAGCTCCCCCCCTATTCACTCTGGGCTCAACTTCAGCGGCGCGAACATCACATCAGGGATGAGGATAAGCAGAAACCCCAGGAAATGAGAAAGAGCTGAGGACCACTGCGCCCTCTCTCAAACACCTAGTCTTTCCAAACCAAAAGGTCCGCTCTTTTCACTTTTATATGCGTATGTAATTCTAGAGAAAAAACTATATTTTATGCACCTGCTTATCTTTATATTTGTGTCCATCTGTTTCACAGGGTCCTGGATTATGCATGGAGAATGACTTATGGCGGGAAAATTTCCCGCCAAAATAGACGAAAATTCCCAGTACCACCCATGCAAAGTACAAGACATGTGGGGCAGTTATGGGCAGAAAGAGACGTCAAGGGCCAAAAATCGGGGAGTGGTCACAAGCAGACGCAGAGAAAGAAACAAGTAGAACTTAAACGAACATTTTAAGCTGAGGCATTTATTCTGGGAGTTGGAGGTTTACAAGAACATCCCTACTCTCGAATTAGAACCTGGGTAACTTCGGACGCACAAAAGATTCGTTTTTTTTACTCTCCTCTGCTTCTAGTTAACTTTTCATAGAATAGAGCGAAAACATGATGTTGAACACTAACTCGTAGATCAGTTTCGGCGACAATATCTGCCAAATCAATATATTGTGCCTTAGTATTAAACTTCCCAAGACTGCGAACAAAAACTTCGACAAGAGGATTGCCATAACCAAGGTTCTTGCATTCTTAAACCCTAGAGACGGAAGATTTAATAAGGAAGCCAAAGAAAATAAGTGGGAAGTCAAAAAATATATTACTAACAAGCGGGACATAACTGGATGAAAGTCCTCAAGTCCGATGAATCCAACGTATTCCGGAATCGAATTTAGGTTCAGGCGATTCCCAATATTATAGAAGTTGTTTAAGGATGTCAAGTATAGTAGGACCACATTTTCAATGGAGTTGATCGTTGCTGTCAACTTTGTTTTCGGGCTCGGAGCGACCTTGTTCGCCGAGCCAATTCTAATACTTTCTACAACCATTAGCTGGTAGATGCCTGAAATGGAATATGAAGGCACCGAATAGTAATCCAAAAAGAAGACAAACAAAATTTGGTTATTAATCCATCTGTTGATGAGCTTTTTTTCGGTATTTTCCGTATTTCCTCCCCTTTTGGGTAGTGACGGAGGCCATAAACCAACGGAAGCCGTTAAAACATACAATAGTTGCATCACGAACAATAATCTCGGAATATATATGTTCTTTATCCAAGCGAACCAAATATAGACGGGTGAGATGAGAATCAAAAAGTAATTCCAACCCGTGAGTGAGTTCTTGTAGACAATTACCAGAGCGAACAGGTAGGTAAAATAAATCGCAAGTACGGCGAGGGTATTTCTAATTAAAGGGAGACTTGAGCGGAGAGCTTCTTCCCCCACATCAAATAGGAAGAAGGTCCTGATCATCACAAGTTGTAGCAGGGTGAAGAGGATTTGCCTGAGATTATTCTTTGATCCGGAAAATAACTGAATAATGTGATAGGTAGCTAGAAAAAAACGAACAACATTAAACTCGTTTTTAGCGAAGGCACCTGAATAACTTCCAAATTGCACCAAAGACAACAATACCAGGATTATCCAATAAAGGCTCCATCTGATTTCAACCTTGTTCGTACCCCTGTCGAACAAGTTGACTACCGACATATAGAACCATTTAATTTCTTGTTTAAACAGTACCGCATTGTAGATCAGAATACAGGAAAAGAATACACAAGTAACGATACTGACTGTAGAGACACCTTTATCTTCACTTGGAATGTACAATCCAAACAGATTCAAGATTGAAATTGCCAGGATTATGAGCATGGTCGTGAGTATAAAAAAGTAGTGCTTTTTTAAATAGTAGCCAATGAACCTACTTTTTACATTGGGAATAAGATACATCAAAACCATTAAGAATAATATTAAAATAACGAAGAATCCCTCTGAAATTCGGGTCCAATCGAAGTTTGACTGGTCTTTAAACAAGCTGCTTTGCAAGAGACGAGCGAGTTCATAGGAAACGGAAATATGGTCATTGCAAATCCTTATTGAATTGCCTACTTCGCCAGAGTCCATCTTTTCCGCCCCATAATTCGCGAACTCCGAGTGAATCTTCTTGACTTTTTGGTAGCTTTCCTCGAACCGGGTAAATGCCCGTTGGATTTTTTCTCGATTGTATCTGCCATCTTTTGACAAAGCGGGTTCAGAAATTTGATTCCGTGCCTTGGCCAAGTACCTCGAGTAGAGTTGCAAAGCATTATTGTGGAGGATCCGGGCATACCTCAGCACCTCCTCTAACCGAGTCATCTGCTCTTCCTCTCCTCCACCCTGCCCATCCAGAGATGAGAGAAAAAACCCGGGATGAAAAACGCCGAGATTGTTTTCGGGGATCGGAACTCCCAAAGATGCTGAAATAACCGGAACAAAGTCAACCTGATTTAGGACCTCCAGCTCCTCAACTCTCTGCTCAAAGTTAATGGGCTTGGAAGAGCCAGAAAAGTCAGATTCACTTTGGGACCAGCTCTTAATCTGCTTCATTGGCTCTTTGAAAGGCAGAGTGGAAAGTGCGAAAAAGCCTGCACTAGTCTCCGTTATACATGGGCCTCCGTGACCGCCCAGGTTGTTTTGGCCATGGTCACCAAAGAACAAGAAGAGAATTCTCTTACCACGCAAACTGCCTTGCGTGAGTTGGGTCAGAAAGTCTTTAACTTTTTGGCTGAACTTAGAAGCGTCCTCCTCTTGACCATGACCATTGAGTTCGTCCTGGCCACGATTCGAGTCTAGTCCGAGGAGCATCTGTATAGTATTCTTGGCAGCGGAGTCCATTTGGGAAAGTTTGGCTCTCATTTCTTCATTATAAGGTCCGATGTAGTGGCCAACATGGTCGACTCCGATAAAGTGCAATACTAGGAGCTCCCAGTTATTAAACTCCGGGTATTCACTGTGGGACGAATTCAGAAACTTATTACTCGTCTCTATCACAAAATTGTCCAGGTTATCAAAATCGCGAATATCTAGAGAGGCGTATGGGAAGTTGTGGAAGATCAACCCTCCATACAAGGATTCCCATGTATTATCACCGACAACAGCAGATTTCAGGCCCTTCTTCTTCATATTTCTCAAAATACTGGGAGAGACGTCTCTCTTTGGATTCAAAGCCGAAACAAGTTCTAGAAGCCCCGGATTTTCTCCGGTCATAAGTGACTTAACCTTAAAGGTAGTAAGCGTGGGAAAATCCGCTTTGAAGTTGTAAAACCGCACGTGGTTTTTCAATTCAGGATCTTTCATAAGAGAGTTAATATTCCTGAATTGGTTATGAGCATATTCATTCGGTTTCCTCTTTTCGATATTCAAATAGTCTACTCTTAAAGCATCAACCAGGAAGAATACAACTTTTTCGTACAAGGGATCAACATCGAAAAATTCCACATTCAGGGACTCTAGTACCTCTTTGTTCGAATCTCCAAACTCAATGGCTTCCCTAACATTATAAAACCCAATAAAAAACAAGGATCCGCCGAGTATCAGGACTAGCAAGTAAGATAATATCTGGATTTGTCTGAACATCTTACTTTAAATCTAATGAAGATGCTTCGAAGAATACGTAGTCGGTCTATTTCGTCAAGTGTTTTTTCCTAGGAGTGCCATATGACACGTGGATCTCTCCGAATACGGTTAATGTAACTTAGTTAAATCCTTATCTATGTATTAACTATTCCCCTCAAAGAATGAAGACAAATTTTCTCGCCTCGCTAATAAATCTGAGTCAAATGGCGTCCCCACTAATTTTCAAGTATCAGTTTGAGTTTGATTTCCTATCTAACAGTCCATCAATTACTTTCTTCGGCTTATATGTCCGAATTTAGGTTCTATTAATTATTCGTGGTTTCCCGTCACTCAAAACCCACTTAGTACCGCGACCCAAGCTACAGGAATATCTCCAAATCTCCTCAAAAATCACAAAGAATTACACTCTGGGAAGGCAAGATTTATTTATGTTCCTCACCTCACTATTAACTTTAATTCTCAACTACTCATTCCGGTGTTAATCTTGCGAGATGGCGCCACAATGTGGACGGGCGCCAGCTTGTTGGTTGCATGCTAACCAAATGTATAGGTGCCGATAAAGAATTAGGAATACTAGATGGTAAGGAGCAGTTAATGTCAAATTAAAGAAAAGGGAAAATTGAATGGAATCGTGATTATTTTTTGGGACAAAAAAGTTGAGAAATCAGTATTGGCTGAAGGTGATATAAAGATTAGTCCAGGCGATTACCGTTGATTCTTCATATTCTTTGGGAAATAGCTAAAGGGAGGTGGCTTTGGAAGTAATTTAAAGAGGAATGCAGTATATTGCAGTCCCTTTTGTATTTGAGTAGACAGAATAAACTTGTGCTTATTGTAAGTACCAGTTTTCAATAGCAATTTTTGGTTCTGGCAGGCCTTACCTCAGCCGAGAGAATAAAAAGGAAAAGTGCAAGTCTAATGTGATGCAATTCAACTATGATAATCCGCTTAACGGATTCTCAGATGAGCCTGTTGAGTTTGAGTCCGAACTCGCGAAGTTGGGGGAAGAAACCAGTTTATTGTATAAGGATGAGTATGTGAAAGATTTTATTGAAAATTATCATGTTGAGAACAAGCAGTCGAGAGAGAACAAAAAAAGCTCGAAACAGGACTCTCAAATTAACCCTAACACGGGGAAAAACAGAGCTCCACAGCCATATAGCTATGACATTCAGCCAGGGGAGAAAGAGGAAGCTAATGGTCCTTTGAATAGAGAAAAAGGAAGACACAGAAAAAATGACAAGAATCATCGAATAAAAAGTGTACATAAAAATAGACACGCAACTCACGGTTTGGAACAGAATAACCTTGCTGTTAGTGCGAATAAGGGGGGCGAATTGAATGTATTTTCGAGAAAATACGGTAGCCAGGATGAAGGTCTGGGAACAAGGTTTGTTTCTTTGAATATTAACGAAGTTAGAGGCGATGTGGTAAAGTCCAGTAGAAGTAAAGAGAACCCAAATACACGCTCAGTTCCAAAGGATTCAAAAAAATGTCCAGAAAACCAAGGCTCTAAACAGACTAGATTGAAAATTAAGCGGACTTTAATTCCAAGTTCAAGTTCTTCCGAAGAAAATTTAGAGACTGATAATTATGAGAGCAGTTTGGAGGATCAAAAAAAACAACATTTCTCGAATCATGATGAGAAAATCAAGTACTATTTGGACCAATCTTCTTTTGATGAGGACAACAATTCAGATGATGAAAACGAAGAAAAAAAAAATGGTTTGACAATCAGTAACAAATTCTTGTCTGAGCTACCTACTAATAATAAGATCCAGGAAATTAATCAGCTGTATGAACAGAATGAAAGGGACATGTTGATGAAAAGGATCCGGTCTCTAGAAGTCATTGAGTCTTCCCAAAAGATGTTGATTTTGGAAACCCAAAATAGGGAACAACAGTACAGAATTCGGAGTGAGGAACTTCAGAAGCAGCTAGAGTACAAAGATACTAAGCTTCTATTGTTGAATCAGGATTATGAGAATTTAAAAAGAGATTTCAATCTTTTGACCGACGAAAAGGAAATGCTCAAGAAGAAGTATTCGGAAATGGAAGGACACTGGAATGAGGAGTACAGCCAGCTTTATAGATATAAAATGGACTATGAGATCGTGAGTAAGCACAATGAGACTTTGTTGACGGAAAAAAATAGCTTTATTAATCTGATTGAGGAGGACAAAGAAAGATATAGGAAAATGGAGATAAACAATACCACTTTGTCGTTTACAGTTGAAAATTTGGAAAAGAGAAATCACGAAATTGTGGAAAGGTGCTCCAAGCTCCAAGAAGAAAAGGACTCCCTTTCAAGAGAATATAATAAGCTTTATCACAAATACACGGCTTTGCTTTCTGATTACAGCGCATCAAAGAAAAATAGCGAAAATCTTAATTCAAAAATGGTTGAACTCGAAGATCTAAACAAGAGGTTAACGATTGAGAGTACAGATATTAGAGAAAAGTACAAGACTTTGGCAGATACAGAGAGGGCTTTGGAACAGCTACAGGATTCAAACACTGGATTATTGGGGCAGATATCAAGCTTAAAGGAGGAAAGAGACATACTATCAGCGGAGTACAAAATACTAGAAAAGAAGTTTAAGGCAGGGGAGGAAAGTAGCTACGAAATGAAAAACCAAATTCTTGATTTTACTTTGGAGAATCAGAAACTGAAGAAGTTGATTAAGCAAACAATTATTCCTCTTATACCGGACGCCGAGTATAATTCAACCATTGGACATATTTTGACAGTTTTAAACGCGAAGGAAAACTCGAGGATGAGTACTAAGGTTTTGGAGGAAGAATACCTAAATAACGTCAATGAAAACAAGCCAAAAACCAAGGAGGAGCTGAGCTCAGAAGTTTCAAAAATTTGGAAGGGCATTGAGAGTCCATTTTCTCCGAAAAAGCTGGTGCATTTAAATAGTGGAGGATTACCGAGAGTGGACTACCATAAGAATACAAAGTTTGAATTGTCTCCAAAGGCGGATGTTAATCTAGAAAAGCTAGGCTTTGAAATAAACGACACGTCTCCGGAAAAAGTGTATTCTAACTTGAGGAAATTCGAAAGAATGGCTCTAAGGAGTCCAAATAGCAGAGAGGAACTAAAAACAGGGCCTACTACTTTATTGAAAGATACCAACGACAATGAGAGAGTTGTTCCAACATCATTCAAGGGATCCCAGGTTTTTGATAAGGGCGAAAAGAAGTCCAATAGTGAGTTTAAGAGTGTGGATGATAAGGAAGACTTTAAAAGAGGAGTTTCGGTTGTTACTCCAAGGCCATACACTTTGAATGATGAAAATGATCACTCCGTACCCATATTACTACCGAAAAAGCTGGAGAGTAACATAAGAAGTGCTCTCGAAAATGACGATGTTATTCCAGTAATTCCAGAGCTTCACACATCAAAAGACAATTTTACAGATAGCGGTGCATTGGAGGTTTGCGGTTCGAAACAGGAGAATCAGTGGGAAGGAACTAAAAAGGAAAATGAGAGGATTGAAGCAACAGAAACTCAAACTGGAGGTGGTGAGACATCCAATGTTGCCGACTCCATCCGAATGGTGGACAATTACGAGAAGCAAATCTTGCTTTTAAATGTTGAAAAGCTACAATTGGAGGCGGAGCTGGCGACTCTACCGGGCGAAAATTGGTCAAAGAATGCAAAGGAGAGGGAGAATAGGACGTACTTGGAGAGACGTATTCTTGAGATTCAAAACAGTATAGTTAAAGCTAGTTCAAGCATAAAAAGCATCAAAGAGAAGCAGTTAATAAATAACTAGTTATTTGAGACGGAATTATATAATGGATGAATAGATCACAAGTAATTGGTTGGCCCGCGGTTGTAACTAAGGAGTTTTTGGTTTTGAATCTTTTCAAGTTCATTTTCTAGCTCTACTTGAAAGCTACTAGTGAGAGAGGCAAAGTAGCATCCAAAAAGCGGAAGGAGAATAGAGGTGAGGAAGGCAATTATAGCAAGTGAGTATCCCCAGAAGAACTGTATATCTGAGACAGAGGGGGACTTATATGTGAATTGCGGGTATCCAAAGTGCACAACACTGAATAGTGAGTTAATAGCGATCCAGGAGCCTCCCGCATTAACATAATAGATGGGGAGAGTAATCATTGCAATAAGATTTGAGCAGCCGAACAGGCTGGTATATGCGTAGGTGAGGGGAATTGACAAGTTTCTGCAGGAAATGACGAATGCAATGAATCCAAAAATAATACATACCATGCAACCTATTATTCCGCCGATCATCGTAAGGGATCCAATATTGAGCATTCTGAAGTTGTAGCAGGCAGTCTGGGCATTAGGAAATTGGTACTTGTCAATGGAGCAAACTATGGAAGCTGCTTCTCCAAAAGTTCTTCCATTGAAATAATTGAGTTTACTGCAGATAAATTCCTCGAGACTAACATTTGGCTTGAGGGACTTTGATGAGGACTGGGAAAGCGGCAAGTTCTCTGAATTTGGCATTACTCTGAATCTGGAAAGGTTGCATTTTGACCTAACTGTGAATCCACGGAGGGAAAGGCTGAAGTCCACGTAGCCGATGTTTTTTGTTTCATATATATAGTGCTGCCAGTTGCTACTGAAGAGCGAGGAAGTCCAGAGGACAAGCACTAGAAGAGTTGTTAATCCCAGGTATACCTGACTGAGCTTTCCAAACGGCTTTTGGGCTTGAATTTGCATTTAACGGAATGAGAAAGAATGCAAGCGGTGAAGATGTAATAATGTAAATTTACTTGGGCCAATTGGGGTTGGGCAGACTAAGCAAAAGAAATGGGCCTTGTTTAGGTGCTGAAGTGATTTTAATGCATAAATGCGACTCCAAGTGATTGTAAACGCAGTCTAGATAATAGAGAAAGTAGCCAGATGTTTAGTATTGGAAAGCCTACTTGGAACGGCTGTCCTTTCTCTACTTGTTTGTATTCAGTTGGAAATTCTCTTCGGAATACCAGTAAATGCTCGTATGCAATATATAAATTTAAAAACGAGTTAATACTGGACACCTGGAGAGCTGGTGAATTAAAAGGAAGAATTCTAGTTTCCGAGTCACTGGAGGAGCAGCTCAGTTAAATCCGGGCTTTCTTTTTAATTAATTGTTATCTTTGCTGAATATCTGTTACAGGCTAATCAATTTAGTGATACAGTAGTGGCGCCTAGGCGCCAACCGGTAGAAATGGTCAGATTAGTAGTGCATGCAAAAAAAAGCCAGAGTAGGAAATAAAAATTTGCATGCAAATACAGGTGTGAAATGTAACAGTAAGGTATTTGATTTTTGGTTTATTAACTTGGATTGATAACATTTCTGACTTTTCACTGTTTTTCGGAACTTTCTGGAAACTGGGAAATATTTATAGCCAGGTCTTATGACTAACCAAATTCTCATTTAGAAAAGTGAATTCAAATGACGGAAGTTGAAGAAATTGGTGAAAGATGCAGTCTACCTGAATGCAGTCAAATCCAGTTTTTGCCGTTCGAATGTAGGCTTTGTAAACGGATGTTTTGCATCTCACATGTTGGTTCGGAAATACATCTTTGCGGAGAGCTGGCAGAAGGAGCCAGGCCAAGGCCTGGAACGGTAGATTTAACTAGTGGAGGAGAGGCTTGTTCGAGGCCCCGCACGGAAGGTGGGAGCTGCGAGCAGAAGCATTCAGGACAATCCGGAAGAGGAGGACATGAGAAAAAGGCAAGGGAGCAAACAGAGATCCTGGGGGAGGACGTGAGGAGAAGGTATACTGGAAGCGAGCTTTTAAAAGGGGCCCAGCTTCCTGAGGGAGGCAAATCAGGCGGAATGTTGAGGAAAATCATGATAAGGTCAAAGAGTATTGGGAATACAAGCATCCCGGTGAGAAACAGAGTGGCAGTGGCCTTATACGTAAGTGAGAAGGTGGAATGTTTGAAGTACACGACCAAGGAGTTGCCGCTCTGCATTTGGCTGAATGGGGAAAAGTCAGTAGGTTGGAATATCGACTACATTGCGGAAAGACTTCGAATTTTGAGGAGCCGCACGGTCTCAAGTGGAGGGGTGGTAGAAGTGCCCCTTGTACTTTACAAGTACAAAGACGAATCTGGAAAGGAGCTTTCAGAGAGAGTGGAACTCAGTATGAGTATTGGGCTGAGGGGATGCGTTTCCGACGGCGAATCGCTTTATCTCACCCAGAGCTACCTGTAGGAATAGCTAGAAGCCAGGAATCCCCCAGGTCTCTCGGCTCCGCAAGCCCCAAAATAGGCTTCCTTTTCTTGTTCACGGCCTCCGCGGTAAGTACTGGAGTCAACTGCCAAAAACCTCCCGCCCAGCTCCAAGCTAACCGTTTGGCATGTTATTAAAGACACACCGCCAAAGTCTTGGCGCCTTAGGGAATTGTATTTGGAAGGGAGAACCCCCGGGGTCAAAAGGAAAACGAGAGGAAAATAAAAGAGAACCTCAGGAGTTGCTGAGTGCATGAGAAATATATGAGTGAGGAGGGTAATCGGATAATGAGCAATGAGGTATTTGGAGTGGGTCCGCGGAGTTCTCCCCTTGGCGGAGGACAGGCAATCTCGGTGGGAGTTGTGAACAGTAGTGTCTCCGGTCAAAATGAAAGTACCGTGGAGAGGGGAACCGGGAATTTAATGAAGTTCTCGACAGAAGTAATAAAGGATGCAACAAGTGGAAAACAGGGTTACCTGAGTGGGGATACTACTTTTACCCACTCGTGGTATCCGGAGATATCTAAGATACTCTATGACGTGAGCAGATCGAACTTGTCTATTCAAGACAAGAGAGTACGGATAATGCTATTAATATTTCAGTGGATAAAGAAGCAGCAATGCGAGCTTGTTGATCCCAGTGTGTTGCTTTCGGACGAGGATCTAGAGGTGTTCAAGAATCAGCTAGAGGCCTACAAGCATTTCTTGACCAGTGAGGCCCCTATTGACGCCGATCTATTGGAGAGGAGTTTGGGGGATTTCACTGGAGGTGGGAAGAGGCAAAGGCTAGACGGGAATCTACAGTACCACTATCGCAGTTCCTGCTCCCGGACGGGAGGGATGCCGTCCTTTAAGGACTCCAGTGTCCCGAGTAATGAGGGCGGAGGCGGCCCCCATGCCGCACCGGGTGCCAGATTTGAATTTAAACCTGACTGGAACTTTATAAATTCAGTGATTCAGGATTCCAACTTCTTCCAGTATAAGGTGCCCCTGGCCCGACAGGGATCTTCCATTATTGCACGGAACCCGAACCAGTGGATTGAATACAACAGGAAGGTCGAACAGAACAGGATGGCCTTGCTAATTGGCAAGAAAGATGAAAAAGGTAGTAATAACGATAGCCAGGGTAGTAGCTCCAAGGACTCTAAGGATGAGGGTGACGGGCAGCAGCAGCAGCCGCAGTGCCCCAACCACCTCCCTTGCAACTTGGATCGAGCTCTGGGAGAGCCAGACTCGGGGCCCGGAACCAACTCTGAGGAAAACCTGAAGACGGACTCCTGCAGGGGGGAGACCGAGGACAAAAACCGCCGGGATGGGGGTCCCGGCAGGGTCGGAAGTTCCACTACTGATGGAAAGGAACAGGACCCTGATTTTGGTCTCCTGCTTCGAATTACAAAGCTATCCGGGTTCCAACAGTTTATTCGAAACCAGATCATTGTCTCCAGATACACGGAAGAGATGGAGCCGCCCCTTCCCCAGCTCAAGTTCGTCACTGCCAGAGACGCCCGGAAAAACAAAGCTCTCTACCAGGCCCGGATGGAGGGGATGAAACGCATCAAGCTTGTAGAGGATGCCAAGAGACAAAGGAGACAGTTCATCACGGAGGTCCTCAAACACTCCAAACGGTTCCAAGATGCGCACCGGGAAAATCAAAGAAGCATCCGGAGGGTCTGCTCCCACGTACTCAGACACTCCTCAAACAAGGAAAGGCGAGACCAAAACATGGAACAGCAGATGCAAAGGGCGAGGCTCAACGCCCTTAGGGCCCAAGATGAAGAAGCCTATCTCAGACTCCTCCACGAGGCCAAAAACGAAAGATTACTGGAACTGGTCCACCAGACCGAAGACTACATGAACAAACTGGGCGCCCTGGTAATGGAACACAGAAAGCAGGCGGGCTCTCCCCACGTGGACCTGGACCCTCAGCTCTTTACCGAGGTAAACTCACCAGAGCAATCCGGACCTGAAGGCTCCCAGAAACCCCACTCCTGCGACCACTGCTGCCCCCGCCCCGGCGGACCGCTTACAGGGGAGTCTGGAGCAGAGGCTCCGGAGGACCCGCCGGCTCATGGCGCCTGCGGGCAAGCCATGCAGACTGAGCCATGTAAGTTGTGCGGCTCGAAGCCCGAGACCTGTTGCAACAGGAAGGACGGGGAGGGTGACGGACGGTCCGTTCCCTTAATAAGGGCAAAGGAGCGCTATTTCCAGGTGACTCACATGGTCCAGGAACACATAACCAAGCAGCCCGAGTGTCTGAAGGGTGGCCAGCTCCGTGAGTACCAAATGAAGGGTTTGGAGTGGTTGGTTTCGCTGTACAATAACAATTTGAACGGGATTTTGGCGGACGCGATGGGGTTGGGGAAGACGGTCCAGACAGTCAGCGTCTTGGCTCACATTTACGAGAACAAGGGAAACAGAGGCCCACACTTGATTATTGCTCCTTTGTCTACCTTGCATGGGAACTGGGAAAACGAGTTCAACAGGTGGCTTCCGGACTTTGTGAAGGTTATATATGAAGGGAACAAGGAGGTGAGAAAGCAGATCCGCTCCAAGTACATGACGGGAGAGGCCAAGTTCCACGTATTGCTGACAACAGACGCCTTTATAATGAAGGATAAACACTACCTCCGCAGGTTTGACTGGGAGTATATAATAGTGGACGAGGCACACCGTCTGAAAAACCCAAAGAGTAAGCTTGTTCAAATCCTAAACAACGGGTTCAAGGCAAAGCACAGACTGGCCTTGACGGGGACTCCGCTCCAGAATGACCTGCAGGAGGTGTGGGCTCTCCTGAACTATCTAATGCCCAGCATCTTCAACTCCTCGGAGACTTTTCAGCAGTGGTTTAACGAGCCCCTGTCCTCCATCAAGTCCTCTGGGAGGGGAGGCGGCGGAGGGGGAGGCGACAACGGGATAGTTCCGCTGGACATAAGCGAGGAGGAGCAGCTGCTCATAGTGGACAGACTACACAAGGTATTGAGACCCTTTTTGCTCAGAAGGGAGAAGATCCAGGTCGCGAATGAGGTTCCTCCCAAGCTGGAGGAGATCCTGTGGTGTCCTTTGAGCGGATTGCAGCAGTACCTATACAAGGAGTTGGAAAGTAACGAGAACTCCGGCCCCAATATGCTGATGCAGCTGAGGAAGGTCTGCAATCATCCGTTCCTGTTTTCCACGGAGGTGCAGTACCCCTCTGACGAGAGCATTGTCCGTGTTTGCGGCAAGTTTGTGATGCTGGACAGTATTTTGCCGAAGCTCCGGGCGGCCGGCCACAGAGTCCTCATCTTCAGCCAAATGACCAAGTTGCTGACTTTGCTGGAAATTTTCCTATCCTTGAGAAATATGCCCTTTCTCAGGCTCGACGGGACGACCCTGTCGGAAGACAGGCAGGAAAGTCTCAAGCTGTTCAACGCGGAGAATAGTCCGTACTTTGTCTTCTTGCTTTCAACCAAGGCAGGAGGTTTCGGAATAAACCTCCAGTCTGCGGACACGGTGATTCTGTTTGACTCTGACTGGAACCCCCAGAACGACGAGCAGGCCCAGAGCAGAGCCCACAGGATCGGACAGAAGCGGGAAGTGCTGACCTTGAGATTCGTGACGCCAGACACGGTGGAAGAGAGGATAATGACCACTGCGGGGATCAAATTGGATAAGGATGCTCTGATAATTAAGTCCGGGATGTACCACGACTTGTACGATGGAGACGACTTGGAGCAGAAGAGAAAGGAGAAGATCCAGGAGATTCTGAGGAAGCAGAGACAAAAGGAAGTTGTGAACTGCTATTACGACTCGGACAGGCTCAACAGAATCCTCGCGAGGTCCGACCGGGACTTGGAAATCTTCGAAAGGGTTGACAGGATGAGGAAGATGTGCCACATTCCGGGCCTGATCATGGATCATACCCTCCCTCCGTGTCTGTTCGACTGGAAGAAGCAGGCGAAGATCTCGAGGGCCACCGTGGAGAATCCCCAGAAGGCGGAGGAACTCTGGAAAATCTGCTACACGAGAGGAGATCCCTGGGTCGTCCACCCGAAGAACAAGAGCTGGAGAAAGGCCCAGACGGGCCTCGAGGGTCCGGACTCCGAGAAGTCCGGCGGCAGGTCCTCGGGGGGGGATAGGGAGGTCCTGGATGCTAGGGATGACGAGGCCCTCGAGATAGATTCGCTGGTGAGCAGCACTGTGGAGGAGAGACTCAACTTCGGTAGGAAAGACGAGAGAACGGCCCAGGGGGCCTCTACTAGGCCCGGGACGTCTGCGGTGGCGGGGAAGGCGTCGGCTTTAGAGTCTCAGGCACCCGAACACGTCCAGGAGAACATCACTCCGGAGGAGGTGGAGTACAGGAGGGAGTCCCTGAACGACTCTATTCTGCTGGCTTGCGAGATGGCCATGAAGATTCCGGAGTACGAGGCCTATGTTGCTCTTCCTTCCCAGGCAATGTTTCCGGATTATTTCCAAATTGTCTCGAAGCCGGTTTGTCTCCAGCATATTCGCCAGTTCGCGAAGAAGAGGGAGTTTACATCTTTGCACAAGCTTGAGAAGTACTTGGAGCGCCTGGCCTCGAACGCGAAGCTGTACAACGGAGTGTCCCACTTCCTTTACCACTCCGCTCTGCATCTGACCAACACGATAATGACTGAGGTCAGGAAAAGAGTAGCAGTTGCATTCTACACCTACAAACTACCGAAAGGGCATATAAGAGATCACGAAGCAAGCCAACTTTTGGACGGCCTAAACTCCGTCTCTGAGACGGACCTGAACAGAAAGCACATGCTTGTTCCCGACGTGGGTGAGGAGGAAGAAGAGGGAGAGGAGGCAGACGGCGAGGAGGATGAGGTGGAAGAGGAGGGGGACGAAGACGAGGGGAAGGAAAGGTGAAGGGCGGAGAGGTATGCAGGACGACTTTTTGTGATGGTGCCTGCTTCACAGGACACTGTTTTTTAATTAAGGTAGAGATTTGTCTAATTAATATATATGTATTAGATACGCGGTTTCGAAGATAGTTTTATACTTTAGTTATTCAGTTAATTAATTAGTGCTTCTTGGCTTTTTTTTCCACGGCATTACCTCGAAAGAGAGGTCGGACGGAGGATGAAGGTCTGTAGGCTGTTTTCTCATTTCATCCTTCGTTCCGAATAGAGTCCGAAGCGGAGGACTTTAACTGGAAGCTTTTGCTCTCCAAAATGCTCCGGATAAAATGAAGAAGCGTGGCAGTTAGGGAGATGCATAGTGAAAAAGCGCACGGCAAAAAAGTAGGAATTAACCTGAATGGGAGGAGGCGGAGGACTGGGAGGGGATTAACAAAGTAGGAGGGACAGAGGCAAGAAAGATAAGTAGATGAGACTATTGTAAAAAAACGATGGAGATAGGAGACAGAGAAGGGGGGAGGGGGGGTGTGTGGGAAAAGGACGAGGCAAAGGGTAGGGGGTCGGTCTTTTTTCCAGCTTTTGTGATTTGTCAACTTATCAGGGAGTTTCCTGCGAGAGGCCAAAAAAGATTTTGAGAGTCTTTTGGTTGAACTTAAAAATAGAATTTGTTGTTTAGGATTTAGCAAAGAAGTAATAGGAATGTTTGGCTCAATAATACTGGTAGCAGTATCAACAATAATGGCAACGGGCGTAGTAATGGTTGGATACATTCAGTACTATGAACAGGCCCCGATTGAAGATATAAGAAAGCTACTCAAGGAGTCTTATACAACGTTGGCTTTGATGGAGTTGGTATTTGGTTTATTTGGGATATTTGGGTTTAGAGCGCAGTTGGTACTCCAGTTTCTAAACTGGTGGTTGTTTTATCAAGCAAGTTACAAATATCCATACATCTTTAGTATGGACTCATTTTTTCCGGTGAAAGTGCTGCTGGTGACTTTAATAAAGGCAATCATAAGCATCAGGAGCTCGTTTAATATTCACCAGAAATGCCTGATATTTCCATTCATCATGCTTACAGTCTGCATATTACCGCTTTTGTTTGCATTTTCCTACCCATTTGATGATTCGGTAAGTTGTTCGCCAATTCAAAGAAAAGTGGAAAGGCAAAATTATAGAACTCTCTTTATGGCTTTTCTCTTTTTGATTAATTTGCTCTCCGCAACGAAGATTTGAATTAACTGTTTTGCTTGAAGAAATTGGCTCAGGTAGTTTGGGACAACAATAACGAAGATATAATAACGAGTTTAATAAAGGTTTTGGTTTCAAAAAGAAGCAGGGATGATTACTTTGTTTACTCGAAACAGCTATTGCAAAGGTAAGGTTTTAAGAGAGGGCATTCTGGACAATTAATGTTAACCTTGAAAATTCTGAATATCAATAACCAATACCTTTCCTCTAAATTTAGAAAACTGGCAAGTTACTATAGACAACACAAGTCTGTTCGTACTTTTACTTCAAGACTACCTCCTAATATAAGATCGATCATCGTTTCCAATATAAGCATTCAAGAAATTTGAAAACCTTGAATGCGACGTTAAAACAAAAGATCGGACTAGAGTTGAGATGACTAGTTAAGGCGAAAGTAGAATTTAGACTGCATAGGAAAAAATAATGCATAAATAATTTCTTATTCCACTTGCGTGCTTCGCTGGAACAGTCAATCCGATATATCCAAAAGACAAATTTGAGAGGAATAAAATTCAAATATCTTTTCACTTGAAATTGTCACAATACCGGTAAGTCCATTTTGAATGTTTGCATGTAATTTTGGCGCCATATCTGTTTGCATAAAAGATGAGTTGGTAGGTTTGGAGTGTTGAACAAATGGAGTTTAGGAGCATCGAGGAGGAGTTGAGCATTGCGCTAGGATCAGGTTTTGTGGAGAGTTCACTGATCGGGGACCTTCCCGTTCTGGATATTGCGAGCCTTAAGCTAATTTTGGACGTTGCAGGGAGTCATGAATGCATAGGTAGGTTTGGACTTTATAAATCGGGTGATTTTGCCTTTTGAAATGAATCAAAAACCTAACAATAATTTTTTCACCGAAAAAACTGGGTCATGTTGTTATTTGTCGTTATTTGTTTTGTTCCCATTTATTGAATATTGTCGAGCTCAGAGATCCCAAAAGAGCTTTATTCATATTCGGACCACAAACTAATAGTAAGTGATTGGAATACAAATAGGTGTAGATGCGTGCTTATATACAAGAAATCTACTTCAATCGGCCAACGTCACTATATTGATGATTTACTAGGTTAAACAAATAGGTAAGATCCTACCGATTCAGAGCGAAATTCTGGACAATATAGCGGTTCTGGAGATTTCACTGGGAAACGATCATCTGATTAAGAAGGTAAGTGACGGGAAATCGCAACAAGGTTAGAAAAAGCGCAAGAATTCGGGTAATCAGAATTGAAACCCAGCCGGCGTTTCGCTGACACTCCTCGGACGTCAAATACACAAAATAATGCGCCTTTCCCACGCCGGACCAGTTGGACACTAAAATTATAAATAATTCAGGCTGTCTACTTCAAATTTCTCAAGGATGACAAAAAGACAATTTCCCAAAGCGATGTCATGATTGCTTTTCACTGAAATAGGAGTCTGGAAGTTTTGGCGCGCGCGCCATGTTTATATTTTTGTCTAATCGCCACCTTAAAAACACAAAGTTGTAGGTTGGAGAATAATGGCGAACCAAGTAGTACTGGGACGAGTTATTAGATTTGATTAATGTTGAATGTGCACACCTATTTTGGTTTTCTGTGAGACTTGGTCATTTTAATTTGTATTATTTATAGACTTTGGTTTTCTAATTTTAATTGTTGATCAAAACATATGCAATAAATTGGTGTATTATGAAAGAAATACTATGCAGGACTTGCTCTTGAAGAAGCTAACGTGAATATTACCATTATGAGCAAAAAAGAATTGAAGTCATTTCTTGATAGGCTGCATCCGTTGAATGTGGGGCTACTTTTTAATGCCTTCAAGAGACTAGATTCCACTGAAATTACACTTGATGAGTTTTCAGAGAGAGGATTTGGACGAGTGAAGCCTAGCCACTCGTTAATTAAACGTACTAAGTATCCAAGAGGCAGCACAATACGTATTCGATATAATGATCTTATCAGATATTTGGCAGAAAACCTCACGAGAGTCAGCATTAAAGATCTTGGCTGTATCTCAACTTCAGACCTATGGGAAGTTCTTCAATATATCGAGGGAAATGGAGGTTCAATTAACAAGAAATATTGCACAGGGGAACTTGAAATGTTGGTATTTGGTGTTTTGAGAGCCCATATAATACATATTTTCGTATTCTCTACAATGATCTCAAAAGCAGATATGTTTGAGGTTGTTCTGAATGACCTTTCTCGCCTTGTTTCAGAGTTTAAAATTGAGGTATTAGGTCTCTTTGATCACCTCAGAGTTGACGAGCTCATTGAGCTATTTAATTTAATTAGTTATTATTCTGAACTGATTGGAAGATCTCAGCTAGATGAGAGCTTAGAAACCTTCCTAAGCGCTCTTTCAAGTGCCTCAGAGGCGAAAGTCAAGAAGCATTTTAATTTCATTGTTGAATATTTCTCATATAATCCTATGCTTTTGGAAAGAATTTGTCATCCGAGATGGCTCTCCTTGTTTAATTCAGTTAATCTGAATATTGTTAGTGAAGACACGCTGACTAGAGTCTTTTGCAACAATCCATTTACTGCAGGCCTAAGTGGTGATACTAAGGAATTAATTAAACCAAATTTGTCTGGGGATTCTAATCAGGAATTTCACGATGAAACCAACAAACTCAAAAAATGCTCACCGAATTATACAGGAAACGGATCTTATTGCTTGTCGCAAAGTCCTCGGGAAACTTCTGAAAGGCCTGAAATAACGATCAGAAAGGACCTCGGTGACCTTATAGTTTTGGAGAACTTACCTCACTCTATTCCTTCCAGCCACTCAGTCATCATAAACAGCAACCTTGGAAGCCAGAAATCTCTTTCTTTTGAAATTTGTCTCGAAAGTAAATTCAAACTCAACTTTACCTGGGATATTCTTGACCTTGTAAAGACCTGGAGTCTCTCTTTTGGTATAGTTCAAAAGCTCGAAGAGAAGCCCAAACTACTCGCCTTCAACCTACTTTCAGTTCTCATTAATCCCTCTAGCGAAAGTCCCTACTTCAAACATCCCTCAGTTCTCTTCTTTTCTCAAGGCAGACGCAAGAACCTCAGAATTTCCAATTATCTCGCACCGACACCGGGAACGGGCTATACATATAACTGTGCGCACGACCCGAACTACAATGAAAAGATGGCGGAAAACCTTGGGAAAAGAGGAAAGCATAGTAGGGAAAAACTGCTTTTTGCCGTGGACTTGGAAGAGAAAAGATGCATTCTTGTAGAGATTCCTGGTAAAATTTCTATATGCGTGGAGTTGGACATCTCGAGGATTGAAAAGGACTTGCAAAAGGGCATTGGAGAAGTCTACCCATTCATTAGTTATAATGGCAACTGCTTTGACATTACAGTAGATTATTACAGGGACGTACTCATTGGTTACTCTAACGAATTCTGGAGGACCCAGAATAATAGAGGGAATGAAATAGAGAAGGCAATACAAGCAGAAATAACAGAAAAGATAACCTTCGGTATGACTCATGAAGAGCGAAACTCTTTAAGAATCGAAAGGGGCTCAAAAACTCTCAGAAAAATGCAAATTTGCGCCAGTAGAGAACAGCCCGGAGCCCCAAAAAGACCCACCAGGCTGAGACAATCATTCAACAGTACGGTCATTCCTATGGATCTCGAGGTACTTCTTGCCTCTGCCTGCATTGGCCAATCTCTGGACAAGAAAAGTGTGCCAAAAGCAAGCACCAAGAAGTCTTCTAAGAAGCTAAGCGAACTCCGGAACGGGGCTGATCGTCATGAAAACTCTCCGGAATCCTCAGCACTCGTTCTTAAGAAAAGCCGTGGTGGACTATACCTAAAATCGGGCTCTAAAAAGAAACCTCCAGTTATCAAGAAGATTAAAAAAAGCAATAATACCTCCAAGACCCGGCACGAGCAGGCCCGTTTTCTGTCCTCTTTGAAGGCAATTGCCACCTTTTATATCGACAAGTTTCTGGGCTTTTTCCGTGCCTGCGTTCTATAACTCCATAGTTTCCCTCTTCACCCTCGGCCCCTACATTTCGTTATTATACTTAATAAACTAATTCACTATATAAGAACATTACTTTCTTCGAGGTTCTTCCTTCTCTTGACTCCAGGCTTTCCCTCTCAAAACTACAATTCTGGTATGCATGCAATCTTTTGAATTGCCCGCCCAGATACAGCTGCAGTCACGAAACTTCTGTAAAACATTGCCCGCCTAGTATTTCCCGCCTAACACGTGTCAAAAGTCTCGTAGGTATATGCATAAATGGGAAATAAAAAGCAAATGCATGAAAAAACGTGGCAGTTGCATGTTAGAAAAAGCTATAAGCTGGCAGAAGGTAGAAGTGAAAATTAGGTGAATATAGATAGGTTCAGAAACAGACAGGTCATTCGGAGTTCAAGGGGGGATTAAAGAGCTTTCGGCCATTACTGAAGCAAGCAAGCTGTAGGTTTAACATCAGACCCCGAGTGTGAATTGGTAAATTGGAACTCAAGAATCCAAGAAAATCTTGAAAGGAGGTAAAGACGTAGAGGAGGAAATCGCCCTACAATTGTATGACTACGAGCAAAGGGCTGGGAATCCACGGAACTGGACGGCTGTACGAGAGGCAGAAAATGAAAAGGGCAAACAAGAGAGGTGTTTGTAACCTCAGGACCTTTACTTTTATCCTGTTCGGGGTCCTTCTTCTCTCACTGGTAGATCAGGGGGTTAGTGGTGAGGAAGTCCCGATAAGACTCAAAACTATGAATAATCTGAGAGGTCCCAATGAAAATAGAGGACCCGCAATCATGGTTCCGAGTTTTGAGCCCAGCAAAGAGTACTTAGACAAGTATACCTCCTACATCAAGGAGTACTTGGAAAATGTTAACTGCCTGCTAACTCTGGGGGTTTCTCTTGAGGTTTTCAGCTCCATCTGTTTTGTGCTCTGCCTGAGAGGCCTTTCCACCCAAGAAACTGCGAAAAGAGGAAATTTACTGGGAATTGTGGGAATTGCCTCGGCCATTGCAGCAACCTTCATAGCCCCTACCTTTACGATGAACTGGATGATGTTTGTCGTCCCCTTTGGACTGGCAATCTTTGTGGGGATTCCCGTATCCCATTGCGTCTCTATGGTCAACATTCCCCAACTAGTTGCCTTATTCCATTCATTCGTGGGGCTTGCTGCTATGCTCATTTCATTTGCAAACCTTTGGAGCCCCTTTAAGAACTTTGGTGAGGAGCTCTTCTCGGTGCACGCTACCGAAATGTTTATTGGAGAGGCAATTTCCGCAATCACTTTTACGGGCAGTATCGTGGCTGCTGGAAAGCTCCACGAAATTTTCCCTTCCGGAGCTCTTAAAATTCCAGGACGCCATTTTCTCAATGCATTCATGGTTGCAGGACTCGTTGCCTTGGGATACGGATTTGTAACTCTCTCTGATTACGCCATCAGGACCTACCTGATGTATGGAAACTGCCTCCTTTCTATGCTTTTGGGAATCCACCTCGTCTCTTCCATCGGGGGGGCAGATATGCCCGTCGCAATCTCAATGTTGAACTCTTACTCAGGCTGGGCCACTGCTTTTACGGGATTCCTAATTAACTCCAAAATGCTCATAATTTGCGGAGCTCTCATTGGGTCTTCCGGAGCAATTTTGTCTCATATCATGTGTATTGGAATGAACAGGTCCCTTTCCAACGTCATGTTTGGAGGCTGGGAAACGAGTGGAAGCTCCGCAGACGGGGTTTCCCTCGGGGATATGGAAGATGTTACCCAGACTAATCCTGCCAAGGTTGCCAGAGACCTTCTTTCCGCTAAAAAGGTCCTAATCGTTCCTGGTTACGGAATGGCCGTGTCGAGGTCTCAACAGGATGTTGCCTCCATTGTCGACGCTCTCAGACACAGAGACATTCAAGTTGAATTCGCGATTCACCCTGTTGCAGGAAGGATGCCGGGACACATGAACGTGCTTCTGGCTGAAGCCGACGTCCCGTACTCCATTGTAAAGGAGATGGAGGAGGTGAATCCTCATATGGAGAGCTTTGACGTGGTTTTGGTTATTGGAGCAAATGATACTGTTAACCCTCTTGCATTGGAAAAGGGTTCCAAGATCAACGGTATGCCGGTCATCGAGGTTTGGAGAGCCTCCAAGGTAATTGTCTCAAAGAGGAGCATGGGAAAGGGATACGCAGCTATAGAAAACCCTCTGTTCTTTAAAAGCAATGTGGAAATGATTTTTGGCAATGCCAAGGACTCCATGGTTGGGGTAATGCAGAACTTAATTGCAATTTCCCCCGAACAAAAGAGAGCAGTTCTGGATGCTGAAGAGGAGGAAGAGAGCGAAGGGAAGGGAAAGGAGGAAGAGGAAGATTTCCCCACACCCACCCTGACTTTGGGCGTACTGAGGGAGGAGGGGGGGGAGAAGTTGGTTGCAGTCGCCCCGAACTATGTGAAGAGACTCCGAAGACTCGGCTTTAGAGTCCTTGTAGAAAGTGGAGCCGGAAAAAAGAGCCACTTTGACGATCAGAAGTACCAGTCTGAAAATTCCTGCACGGTCATGGCATCTCGGCAAGACGTCATCAGCAGGTCTGATGTCCTCGTTAAGGTGCAGAAGCCGACTGCAGATGAAGTTTCTCTGATGAAGACGGGACAGACTCTGGCCTGCTATATCTGGCCGGAACAGAACCCAGTCCTGCTCGACTCTCTGGCCAAGAAGGGAGTTACGGCAATAGCCTTGGACCAGGTTCCGAGAACCACCAGGGCCCAGAAGCTGGACATAAGGAGCAGCATGAGCAATCTGGCGGGATACCGAGCCGTGATAGAGGCCTTTGCAAACTTGCCAAAATTATCCAAGTCCTCTTTCACGGCAGCGGGTAAGGTCGACGCGGCCAAAGTCTTCATTATCGGAGCCGGAGTTGCCGGCTTGCAAGCTATTGCTACTGCCAGGAATCTGGGAGCAGAGGTATTTGCAAGTGACACAAGAAGCGCGACCAGAGAGGAGGTGGAAAGTCTCGGAGCTAGGTTCGTCTCCGTGGACTTTAAAGAGGAGGGAGATTCGGGGTCAGGATACGCCAAAACTATGAGCGAAGGATACCTACAAGCCCAGAAGAAGGTGTATTCGAAGATTATCAGAACTTGCGACGTGGTTATTACTACTGCCCTCATTCCCGGAAAGCCCTCTCCCAAATTGATTTCTAAAGAAATGGTGAGGTCAATGAGACCCGGGGGCGTAATTGTGGATATGGGAGCAGAGATGGCAGATTCCTCCTCAGGATGGGGCGGAAATTGCGAAATCACCAAGAAGGACGAGATCTACCTCGACGAAGATAGCGGAGTTACCATTATTGGACTCACCAACTTGCCGTCCACAATGCCTTCTCAGGCTTCCGAGCTCTTCAGCATGAACATCGTCCATTTGATGGAAGAGCTTGGAGGGGCAGAGAAGTTCTCTGTTGACGTCAAGGACGACCTCCTAAAGGAAATGGTGGTGACTGCTGACGAAAAGATTTTGTATGTTCCCGTGGACAAGAGACCTCCACCTCATAAAGAGAGCAGGGAAGAATTGGCTGAGACGGAGGCTCCAGCCTCTCCATCCTCTCCATCCTATTCTGACATATTCAAAAAAATATTATATTCGAACGTTTCCTTTGGAATCTTCGTGTTCCTTTCCGTACTTGCAGCAATTGGATTTGGGTACCTGATTGACCACAACACCTTGGGTAATATATTGGTATTTTCCTTGGCCGTTATAGTAGGGTACTACTGCATTTGGAATGTGACGCCTTCTCTGCACACACCCTTAATGTCGGTAACCAACGCCCTCTCTGGCATTATAATTATAGGAGCAATGTTGGAGTGCGGCCCAGTCGTCCTCTTTTTCGATTTCCAAGTATACTCGTTGCTGCTATTCCTGGCCATGTTCCTGAGTTCCATAAACATAATCGGAGGGTTTTATGTGACTACCAGGATGCTCTATATGTTCACAGACGAGGAGGTCATGGACTGCGGGGAGACTCAGCGTCCCGAGCACACGACTATTATCTGAGAGAAGGAAAACAAGGTGGGCAGACAATCCACTACTTCGGGCACTCGACTTCTCTCCATTTGGGGTTTAAATGGAGCAGTTTAATGTTAACGATTCGAAATTTAAAGCTTAAACTTTACTGGGAGGAAGGCGCACCACACGAGTCCGAACAGGGGCGTTCAGTAGCTAGCGGACAATCTAGGAGAACAAATCTAACTTCGGTATCTTATAGAATCTTTCTTTCCGTCTCCGGAATCAAAACCTCAAAGCATCTAGAAGGCCAGCAGCGGAGAGAGGCAGAGAGAAGGCAACACACAAGAAAAAAATTAATTTCGACCCAACGAAATACTAATGCTTAACATCCGACAAAATTAACGAGGCTCTTCCGGATTCTCCACCAAGCAAAATAAGAAAAATCATGTCCCAAAAGGAAAGTGAAGTTGTTTTAGAACGGTAGAGTTGAACTCCCAGCTTGAATTTCAATTATACCAATTGATCAAAGCAATTAGCAAGCAACGGGTCTTGTTCATGCCTGGCCCTGAGTGGGCTGCTGCTGAGGCTGTCCTTGGGTCTGAGGCGGATTCTGGTAGAATCCCCCACGGCCCCTTCCACCGCGTCCTCTGCCTCTGGTGCCTCTTCCCCTTCCACGGCCTCTACCTCTGCGTCTGTTATCTCCCTTTACTGGAGCCCCGTTGGGACCAGAAACATTGACGGCCTTGCGACGACCCTTGTCGTCCGTCTCAATTTCGTACTCGACTCTCTCCTCCTGTGCAAGTGATCTGAAACCCTCCACGTTAATATTCTGCTGATGCACAAAGATGTCCTCGGACCCGTCGTCCGGCGTGATGAAGCCAAACCCCTTGGTAGAATCGAACCACTTGCAAACTCCAGACAAAGGCATTTTAATGAGCTTTCAAGGCTTAGTAGAAATTAAAGGTTTTTTGGAAAATTCAATTATCTAATCAACTCCCAATTTTTTCTATTGCCTATATTGTACAAAAAGCTTCCCCGCCCCCATTTTAATAACAATTTAACTAGAGCCCTAATTAATTTGCAAGGAAAAAACCCTGGAGCTAAAACAAAATCCACGCTAAAATGTGTAATTAATTTGCGAAGGGGAAAAATTAACTAGCCCTTTATTTAGTCTCAATATCTGTAAAGCATTCCCCCCATCACCTTAGAACATTTCGCCATTCTTCACTACCTGTCTAATAAAACATACTTCACCCCATTAGTTAGCACCACAGTAAGTCTCCCGGGAGACGTGTCTCGCGCGTCTCAGGTAACGGGCGCCATGCGCGCGTCTCGGGCGAAACGTGGAGACGGGGAAGTTCCGAGATCCGTCCCACAGTCTAGGCGTGCCTGTGGAAGGCGGGGGACCCCGAGATCCGACCGCGGGGCGGGCCGTGTGCGCAAGGACACACTGCATCCTAGCGTGAGTAGATATAATATATATACGCATATAGTGCGATATAAGCGAGTACATATATTCATCTAATTTTCGCACCAATTTAAATTGTAAAAGGGAAGGGGAAACACGTACGCTGGAGTTGCGTGGCCCTGGAGATCCATGAGTAGGAGCTCGCTCGCACGTAACCTCAAGTTGTTGCACGGTGTGCCACGGTTCCGAAACTGCGGTAAGAGGCTGGTAGTTGTTTCCGTGTCACGTGCGTGAATCACTGTCTCGGAGGCAATTCCCGGACATGCAAGGCATTGGACGGACGAGTGGGGCTTTTCTGTCCTCTCCACTCCCCGGCCGTCCAGCAGATGCAATCTAAAGATCATTTCTGTACAAGCATAGGTGCCTACATCGCCTTATGAAATCTCATTTCGTGCCCTCGGTCTTCAACTTTGATTCAGTCCACAAAACCAGATGCTCCCAGCTGCCCGGACGAACAGGGGAGCGGGTATCAATAGACGACAGTAGTAGGCATCAGTGGCAATCGTGGAGAAGGATGGGGTCGGCGGAGGTGGTAGGGGTAGCAACAATAGTGATAGTAACTATAGTGGTAGGAACGGGAAGCGGTAGTTTTAGTATATACGGTAGTGGGGGTGTGAAAAGTGGATTGTAACGAAAAGAGGCGTAAAAATTTCACCAGGAGTCCCGAAACTCGTCGTGATTCACTAGGTCTCCGGTGGAAGAATTCAGTTGCTAGTTATATTTAGTTTTCTTTGCTCCGGGTACCTCTCTAAGAGTTAACTTTTTCTGCATTTCGTGGCGAGCAAAGAGGTCCCAACAGTTGGAGACGGACTGAGAGAAGTCGACGCGGATTCTGTGAAGGGCAAGAATGAAAGTTTGGGTCTCATGGCTGGTGACGAATAGGGAATGGATCAGTGGATCTTTATGTGTCGGAGAAACTGTGGGGATCCATGGTACCTATCATCGGGGGGGAGCAACTTACCTTCTGTCGTCGACCACAACATTCTGCATTTTCAAAAAAGCCAGTTCACATTGTTCTTTGGTTTCGAACTCAACAAAGGCGTACTGAAGGGAGTCTCCCGTTTTGTAGTCTCTAACTATTGAGCAGGAGGTTACGTTGCCAAACCTGGAAAAAATGAGTTCCAAATCTTCTTGGGAGGTTACGGGGTTGAGTTTACAGACGAAGAGTACGTTTTCTGGGGGTTTTATATCTGCATCTGGAATGTCGCCCAAAATCTCCAATGTTATGGCTCTCGAACGAGCTTCCCTTTCGTTGATGGAATTAAGGAGCTTGATCTGGTCTTGATCCGAAACCATATTTAGAGTTTCTCTTTCTTCGCGAGGAGAATTGGGCGGAATAAGCCGTATGAGCTCTAAGCTATCCTCAAAGGGATCTTCCAAAATATAAGTGTGGAGAATCAGGACCTTTTGCAGCGGAGCGAATTCCTCGTCGGTGATCACATCATTAAGTTTCTGTAAAACTTCGGTGCCCTCCTGAACCTGAGCAAATATTATGTGGTGGCCGTCCAGATACGGAATATCTTTTTTAAGGGAGAAATAAAACTCGGATCCCAGAGTTTTCTTGGAAGTATCATTTACCATCCCAACAACCCCCAGTCTATTGTGTTTAATCTTTAAACTTATCTCCGACTCCATATCTAGCCGCTCATCTTGACTTTCTCCTTTTAGGGGAATCCGATTCATCTCGAATACCTGACCCAGAGAGGCATTTCCATATTTCCTGGAAGAGCCAGCTCTAGCGATGAAGTCTTTTTCAATCTTGTAAAATTCGGAATTGTTATAGTGCTTAAGTTTGCAGAGTTTTAGAAAATTACAACATGTCTTCGGACAGGTATCCACGTGCAGGTCGATCACGATGTCTCCTAAGGTAGTCTCAATTAATACCGACATGGGCAACTATTTCCCAAATTCAGTCCATTTCTGCAAATTATATAAAGATGTTCTTAGTAACTATTACGCGGAATTCTTTCGCAATATTTCTCTAATTCAATTCTACGATATTGAACCCGCCCCTGTTCCCCCTAGCTTTGCATAGCGGCGCGAATTAGAAAAATACATGTAGACGGGAGCAATTAAACAGTTATGTTGATACTCACATTATTGTAAAACCAACCGGCGTCCTCAGGTGAATAGTATACAACTGTCGAGGGAATTACAGAGTTTTCAACTCTGGAATTTACTGAGTGTAGAGGGAGAAGAAGACAGGATTTTGTCGGATATCTCAGTAAAAACGGAATTGAAAATAACTCTTCTCAATTATAATTTCTTGATATTGAGGTTATTTTTAATTCTAACTTGAAGGATACTAGGTAGCCAAAAGGAGACTCTTAATTTCGAGGGAGCGGACCAATTTTTGCGGAATGAGCGGAAGTACGCTGATTCCTTCAGCCGGTTCTTCAGAACCCTTGCATTGGGATTCCTCTGATACTCATACAGTAGGTACGATATTGCGAATATTACGAGGGATGTGTTCCTTTCCCGAGTGGGAAAAGAACTACGTTTCGAATATTTTTAGCTGCATTTGTTTTTTGTCTTTTTCACTTTTGGGCTAATGAAGGTCAAAAGATAAATGTGTCTAATAACTTCCAATACGATCTCGTAACTCTGATTTGACTTTGTGAATTTTTAGAAGAATCCTACCCGCAAAAAAACGGAAATAGCACGAACTGCACGTCACAAGAACTATTGGATTCAACTCTTCCGCCAGGTGGGTCTTTTGATGGCAAGAAAAGGTAAGGTACTATTACAATAAAGAAGTTCCGGATGCTCATTTAGGCCCTATGAATTCAGATATCCAAATAGTAAAAGATCCCTTCTCCCTTCCGAAATAACTCCAAGAGTCCAGTCTTGTGTAGATAACATTAGAATTGGTGCAAAAATGGTAAGTTTTCCCCGGGCTCCCTTAGAGCTCAAGACATTCGCCTGTAACAAACATTAAATAATTAGGGAGCTATTATAGGGTCAATTTTTGGTACTGTCAATGGAACTTATCATGCAATTAAGTATAAGAATTACATGGCAATTCCCATATTTGCGGTAGGTTTCGAAATAAAGGGCATCATTTTCCTCAAGGTTTTACTGACTTTTGAAAATATTAGATTGGTGGAGCAGTCAGCTTTGGATTCTTCTTGGGTTGCGGAATGATTGTCAGGTGCCACCCCTTAGAGATCTCAGGTCAATTTCCGTTCAATGTCTATAATAAACAAGTTTTGTATCAAATTGAGCAGGCAAAGCTTATGAAAGAGAGACACAGAGGTCAATTTAGGAGTTTTCCAAATTACACACTAAAATTTTGCATTAACCATATCCACGATTTCCGCCACCCTGTAATTCTACGGACTCGCAGGCTGTTGGCATATTAACCACAAACTAGAAAATTGGGCAGATATGATATTGGTCGAATTCCACACCTAAATAACTTAAATACGGTTAATTTGAAATTCATTTGTTCTTTCTTTTCAAACGGTATTCGTTTGCAGTACATGCAAAACAAATAGGCGGCACCGTTATGGGCGATTTATTGCATCTGTAATTGAGAGAAGAAATATTGATCTTTTAAAAAGTAGGGAAACAATTGAAAATTCGAGAAACGAAGTTCCAGATTTATTTTCCATTCTTATCTTGTAAAAATACATTGAACTGTTAGTAAAATGACCGGAAAACTAGTTTTCGGGATGTGCAATCCAATCCTGGATGTTATACTTAGAACAACTCCAGATAGAGTGAAAGAATTAGGCTTAAAGATAGGATCAACAACACACGGAGAAGACGAAGAGGTTTTCAAGCTCATTGGAAATATCATTTCAAGTAATGAGGATGTTAGCTTTGCTGCAGGTGGGTCCTTACTTAATAGTCTAAGAGTTTGCAAGGAACTATCAAATAAGGATGGAACTGATGGCCAGAATAAAAACAAGGATGAAGGAATTTCCGTGTTCTTTTCAGGGGGAATTAGTGATGACTCTGGCGGAATTTTGTTGCAGGAGCTTTTGACTGAGGCAGAGATCGAGTATGAGTTTCACATTACCAACAAGCCCAATCTAGAAACCGGTAAGTGCGTGGTTTTTGTAACTGACATTGAGAGAACTCTTCTTGCGGGGTTAGGAGCTGCCAAGGAGTATTCGGTGACTACTTTTGAATCTGAGAGAATTCAAGACGCCTTGAAAAGTACTTCTATTTTTGCGGCTAGTGGGTTTTTCATCGAAGTTTGTTTCGAGGCAGTATTGAAGGCTGCTCAATTCATTCAGAGCAGAAGAGAAAAAGAGTGCTCTTTCATTTTTGGACTCTCTGCAGTATATATCACTGAAAACTACATCGAGGAGATTTCCCAGCTTTTTCCAATGATTGATTACCTTATTGGAAACCAATTCGAATTCGCTTCACTCTACAAAAACATAATTAAGCTTAACTCAGAGAGTGACAATATTTTCGCGGAGGAAGATCTAAGCAGTTTAGAAGATCATACTATTGAGGCAATTCTTACTGAAATTCACAAATACCTAAAACCAACATGCGTTCTGCTCTGTACAAGAGGTCACTTGCCCGTTGTTTCTCTCGACCCCAAAGGGTCTAGCTCCAAAATTCAACACCACGAGTGCATCTATGTTCCTAAAGAAAAGCTCGTTGATGTTAACGGGTGTGGGGATGCATTCAAAGGGGGTTTTATTTATGGCCTCTCCAACTCTTTTCCACTAAATGCCTGTATATACATGGGCCATTATGCGGCTTCAACCGTTGCTCAAAACGTCGGATGCAATTTTGAATTCGACAAAAAGCCATCTCTCAACGAGATTTTGTCTTTAACTTCAGTAAATAATTAATTTCTCTTTCCTACTTTGCTTTTTACATGTAATTTTTACTTTCATTCCTGTGGCGCCAAAACTCAAACTTTATAAAAAATAATTAGAGCTCAAAAAATAACGAAGAAGGCTCCAGACTAAGGGGCGAGATTTAAAAATTTTGTGTATACTGGACTCGCTTTTCTATGTGTGTACAGTTGCTGAGGCATTTTTAGTGAGAATTTTGGTTGGACAGCCTTCTAAAAGCTTGCTTAAGCCTGATTATTGGAGAGTCGATTTAAGTGAAATCGAAAGAAATGCCTATAATTCCGGCAGCGGATTTTGTTTCACAGTACTACATCCCATTTACGGAGAGGGTCTTAACGAGTATCGAGAGTGAAGTTTATAAGGTCTATCCAAGAGTCTGGATTTTCTCCTCAAATGATGTGGACTCGCTATGTACGACTAGTATATTAATTAACCAGTTTTTCAAGCATGATGAGATTCAATGCATGCTAAACAGTGTGACTCACTATAATGAGATTTCCAGGATTTTGCAGGAGTACAAGAACTATCCGGAACAAAGAGAAGCAGTTAGCGTATGCGTTTTGGTCAATCTAGGGGCGATGGTGAATATTCTTCATTCTCTCAGACTTTGGCTTGGAATGGAAGTTGAATTCTGGATCTTCGACTTTCACAGACCTGTAATCGATGAACTTTTTACATCGGGAGATGGAATTGAGAGTAATGTCTTACTGCTCTCCACAAGAGAATACAACTTTCTTATGAATAATAAAGAGTCCAGGAAGAAGATTCGGAAGAATGAAACAGATTCTGCCGAAGATCAGATTAACGATTATCATTCATCTTCATTTTCCTCCAGTAATAACCCCATTGCATCATTATCACAAACTATTGATGACTTGGATATCTTGATGGGCACCTCGAATGGGGATAGTCAGCACTACAATGAGCAAATCGAAGAGGTGGAGGAGCTTTTTGGGGAGTACTGCGGAGATCCTAGCAGTCTAGTTGTTCTTCAGACCTTAGATAATTCTCTGACTGCTGAAAGGATTTCCGGGGATTTGTTCTGGTACTCTTCTATTGGGATAAGTTGGTGTTATTATAATAGGTATATTGAACTTTTGGAATTTGAGATGCATTTTGACCTGCTTAACGGAATGCTTTCCAAATATACGGCAGATAAGAGTTTGAGAGGTTCCAACAGGGGTAGGAATGACAAAAAAAACTGGCCAAGGTACCTCAAAAACGATCTTTCACTACCGCTTTACCGCCATTGGAACTTCCTGGATTCTGTAAGCCATTGCGACTTTCTCTATTCGAGAATGGGACTCTGGAAAGGGGAAAGCTGCAGAGAATTTATCATGAACAGGAGAGTGGCCGCTGGAATTTCCCTAAATACTTTTACCGGAAAGTTCTACCTGCTTGAAAAAGATTCATCAAAAAAGGCTGTCCAGGACTTCCCAGTCGGATTTTCAGGTTTTGGAGATAACTCTGAGTCTTCTTTGGCGCTACAGATCCCAACTTTTGTTAAGAATCTACCTCTTGCAGTACTAGACTCGGAATTACATACCCAGATTTCTTCCTTTGATATGGCTCTGATTCTCCACTCCCTGCTCACTAACGACTGCAGATTCAAAGACAATAGCGAGAGCTTTATGGACGCAATTGTTTCTTCGGGCGTATTAAGCAGATTAGAGCAAAAAGACTGCTCCAACCCGGAAATTTATTCAGGAAATATGAGAGAAATTGAAAAGGAAAATTCAAACCCAAATCAGGCACTCTGGAAGGAGCACCGAATCCAAATGCTTTATAGAGATAGCTTCAGAGTAGGCTTGCAACTTCTTGACTTATCTGGGACCGACTATTACCAAATCGGCGAATCTTACGACTACTCTTGGAGACAGCTAAAGCGCTACGTTGAGGAGGCAAAACTTTTGCTTTCACTCAAGTTCAAATATGTGAAGATGTTACTTTCATCATCCTTTAGTGGGGGAACCGTAATTAAACACAACTACTTCACTCTTGCGGAGCTGAAGGATTTGGAAGTCTCGCATCCCTTAAATCTTCGAATGATCGGCTATTCTCTAGTTGATGTAATTTCTAGAAGCCAGGATCTTCAAGATAAACTTGTGATCATCTCAAAGAACGGCTCCTGTAAAGTTGCCACCGTCGTAGGAATCGCTCCAGGGTACGACAGTAACTCCCCAAACTTCTTTGGGGCGATTTTTTCTAAAGTAATCGATATAATTCTCGAAGAAAACCAAAACCTGTCGTCAGAAGACCACTACTTCGTTCAAGATGAGTTCGACTTTTCCACATTAAGGATTCACGTAAACTTTCTTGACCAATTCACTTCAAATCTATTTAAATATGTAGAGTGCAATAGACACGCCTTACTGAACTCAGTTTAGTAAATTCAACCTTTAGGGATACTTGAGTGTTTTCTCCAAGATAGTACACCGCCCATTTTTTTCTGCTTAACTCCGCCTACATGTAATATGTATGCTTATTCCATGGAAATTACGTCATAGTTTTTTTAGTGATTCCCGCCTAACCCTGTGGTGTAAGGTATGCATCTGAAATTAATTGGATGTAAGAAATTCAGAGGTAAAAGAGGGGGAAATAGATATTTGCGATATTTAGTTTGGAAGAGAGTAGGATTTTAGTGAGGATACTTTTAGGATTTGGCTCGTAAAACGAGGAAGGAGCTTACTCAAAGGAACAGGTAAGATAGTTTTAACGGGGTTTCTAGCCCTGCGCACACACAATAGTATGGCCACCAATAAGAGATTATGAGAAGGAAAAATGGAACAAAAAAAGCCAGGAAAGGTGCCACAAACATGCGGAGGTTTGAGAAACAATTCTGTGGTGGGGGAAGATGAGTGCGAGAAATGCTCAAGGAGTACTGCTATTTCTTGTTTTCGTGAGTATATTGGAAATCCTCTTGCCTTTATTTACTTGTTTTACAATAAGTTAAGTGGAGGAAATATAGAAACCTACTTTTCGAAGTACTTGAAGGAGATCACTTTAGACGTGGATGGTATAGCTACACACATAAATTTCGTTGACATAATCTCTGATTTGGACTCAGGGATCCAGAGAGTGAACAACTCTCTAAAGATAACTAATAAGGACATCTGTATTATAGGAGTTGGAGGGGATGGGAGCTTTAGTACTTTGGTAAATGCGTTTCTAGAAAGTATTCCTGACAAAAAAAAGAGGCTAATTTTCGCAGTTTTACCCTTCGGAACGGGAAATGACTGGGCCAGAAGTTTTGGTTGGAGTAGTTACGGCAATTTGAAGTTTATGAAGGACGACTTCTCGCCTCTGATTGACCTTGCGAGGGGAATATTTACCTCAAATGTGGAGAATTTTGACACCTGGACTGTGGAAGTTGAGATTACCGGCCAAGAAACCTCAAGCTTTCAGAGAGTAAGTCCTACCACACATGAGTTAGAACAAATCAACGATTCGGAGGGAAATAAGCTGCTCCGACTCAAAAAAAGATGTCTAAACTACTTTAGCTTTGGGGAAGAATCAAGAGTCGGGATTACTTTTGACACTTACAGAAAGAAGAATGTTATTTTAAATAGAGCTCTATATGGCCTAGCAGGCTCTGTATTTAGTGTTAGCATGGCCAACAAGCACCAAAGTAATATTCCTTTGTCTCACAGTACTAGAACTGTCTACCTTGTCGACAAAGACCTTTCTGAAAAGGAGGAAAATAAACAAAAGTGTGGATTGTGTCCTAACGTAGTGGAACACCATTCTCAAGGTGCCGAAAAGGAACTAATCTGCCCAACTCTGCAGAACAGTGTTTCACTTGTCTTTCTTAATATCGAAACTTTTGGGGGCGGAGTCCAGTTGTGGAGGAATTCAAAGAATTTGGGTCCTTCTATTTCTAAAAAATCTTCGAACATCAACTTTGGAGAGATGGTTGGCAACCTAAGCTCACTTATTTTGAGTCCTGTTTCCCTAGAAGTTGAAAGAAACAGGATCCAAAACGGTGAAGACGATCGTTCAGAAGACTCAGCTCAGGACCTAAGTTCAGTTTCTGACTCAGAATTCGAGGATGAGAATGAAGAAGATGCCCATTATGAAGATAACTCAATTGGAACTTGCTTAGGAGGCGATTCCCAGATTAACACAGCACGGAATGACCTTCTGAACGTAGTTACGAATCCATGCGATAGGAAACTTGAAATTATGAGCTTTTCAGGTTTATTGGACTTCAGCTCCATTTTCCTTCCATATATGAGTACTGCGAAAAGAGTGGCTCAATTTTGCCCTTTTGAAGGAATTAAATCTCCAGTGGAAAATGTTTTGTCCACAACTACGGACAATGGAAGCGATTCAGAAATGACTCAAAACCTCCAAGAAGAGATGAATCTTGAACAGAGCCATGAAATATCCCGCTCCGGAAAAACTTTAAAAATACTCTTTAATAACGCCAGTGAAGAGACCAAAGTCCAAGAAAACCCCATTGAGCTATATTTTCAGATTGACGGAGAGTACTATTTTGCAATTGAACCTAAACATTGTACCGTTAAATACGATCAACAGATAAGGATTCTACACTGTATCATTCCATACACACCATTTAATAGTATGCATTAGTTTGAAATTAACAAGGCCAGTTAAATCTGCGCTCACCAGAAGAAAGTAAAAAGAATTGTTAAATCAGATAGGATATAGTTACTTTGTTAATCCCAAACTCTTTTCTGAACCTTTCTGCAATCTAGTTCGGTACCTAGATTCCCATGCATGCATACACTCGTGCGGGTGACTTCCCCACAGAATTTTGACCGGTTTGGCGCCAATGCACTCACCAATTTGCATTTATTTATTGGAAATAGTAGATTTTGGTGGAATTTGGAGGAAACTGAAATAGTGTGGTGATAGTTGTTAACGAAGTTTAAGTTGTGATTCCGGGCGGAACTAACCGCTCTTTAAAAGATTTGGGGCTTTTTTTTTTTCGTGATTTGGAGGATCCAAAGAATGTAAACAGGCCGAATTGAGAATGTTTTTATGTTGTACTCGAAAACAGCAAGAACTCTCAAAAAAAGAAGAGTCCGAGGAGATCATTATCGGCAGCGATAATGAAGATGATTTTGAGATGAACAATAGGTGGAAGGCCTTTCAATATTCTATAGGCGACTTAAAAAAAGCTGAGAGAGAAGCGTTTGAAATAGTAGAGAGGGCCAAAAAGAACCGAAAGGAGTATTTGAAGAATGCGGAGGGAGCAGCAACTGAAATTGTAAGGCCGTATTATGACCTTGCAATAGATGAGTTCAAGGAAATTGAGGATTCATTGAACAGAGAACTACATATTAAATCACTTGAGAACGTTTTAGTTATGCAAGAAGAACGAATAAAGAATCAAGAGGAACAGAGAGAGCAAGGGAGGCGTAAAGAAGAAGCAGTTTCCTATGTTTTGTCCAAGATTTGTGATGTGAGACTGGCTGTAGAAAATCCAAAATATCTCAAGAGCATACTGGAAAAGCATAGAGTAAATGGTAGGAACCATCGGAAGAAAAGGTTCGGAATTAAAGATAGAGTGGCCTCGTGGAAAAGTAGAAGCTATTCCAAACAAAACTCCGAAAAAGAGGTTGGTCCCAAGAAAAAAGTTGTTTCATTTGAGTTAGAGGGACGAAAGTCCAGTTCTATGTCCACTATAGAACTGGATGAAGATTACTCTAGAATAGATAACATGTATGGTGCATCTCGTGTTGTGAACTCCTTTAATACAATTCACCTAAATTAGGAATTGAGAACTCGGGAGTACAATAAGAGCCGAGGGAGTGAAAACCAAAACGCTTATTTCCAGCTATTTCTTGCTATCTAAAGAGTTGTGTATTATTCCAGTTATAAAGTGTAGAGTTTTGCTGGAGAGGAGAACTATTTGTTGTGAATATTTAAGAAGGAAAGTAAGGTTGCCCGTCATGTAAGAGTATATAAAAGAGGAGGCAACAAGGAGAAGTGCAATTAGAATAGGAGAAGTGAAGAGATATGTGATTTCATCAAAGCCAAGAATAATAATGAGAAGGTATATCCACCAAGGAATATGTTGTGGTTGCCTTCCAGTTGACTGGATAAGTTGAGCTTTAGAAAAAATACCAGCAATTTCCTGGGAAGCTTTGGATTCGATTTCTTGATAAGATCCTTCAGAGATGAGAAATACAATTTCTTTCTGATTGAAGTGACAATCAGCTTCTTCTTGAGCTGTAAGTACAAATAGATCTTTAGAACCTTCAATTAGTCTATTAAAAATATTGTTGAATTTACTATTAAATGGGCATAGCTCTTCTATTTTGGGTTTAAAAATTCCGGTTATTGAAAGCGAATTAGATTTAGCCTTAAGGAAAAGTTCCTTCATATTAGTAGCATCTTCTCCAATCCACTGCCTCGGGATTCCATCCTGGTCATATTCAAACTCTCTCTTAAATCTCTCAATAATATTAACATGAAAGTACTTTGATTGTTGTTGGAGCAATTGAACGAACTTTATCAATAGTTGAAGAGCGATCTCCTCCTCAAGATCGGAAAAGGATAGATCGCTGAGACTGGAGTCGAATAGAGATTGCCAGTGAGATCTGTATTTAGCAACAAGCATTTTATGAGCTTTTTCTAGTGCGCTTCCAATACTTCTCCAGAATTCCCCGACACTTAGTTTCGGGTCTGCAAGAAGATGTTCCAAAGAAAAGCCGGAAAGCTCTTTAAGGATGTCTTTAATAAGGCTCTTAAAGAACTCTTCAACGAGCTTCTCGTGGATCTTTTTGGAGTATATGTCAAGAGTTTCGTTTAAAAGCTTTCTTTGTTCGTTTGTATTGTAAGTTGTGGAATAGCTTCTTACTTGGTTTTCAGAAATTCCATCCAGAATCTCGGGAATACACTTTTCTCTTATGGTGTCAAGAAGATTCTGCTTGGACAATAGAATGGGAAGTTCCGTCCTCCATTTAATGGACAGCGAATCGAACTTATATAATTCTTTCTTTACCCAAGACGAAGAGTCAAAAGCCAAATTGGGACCCTCTTCACTCCGAAATTTATCTGCATCAAGATCCCTGGTAACGAAGTCTAAGATGTCCTTGTACTCCCTTAAAGTTTGTCTTTCAAGAGCCATTCTGGAGTTGACGGAGGCTTGGAACTCCTGAAGGAGAAATATTGTCAGAGAGATAGAGATCTGGAGAGAAACTTCATGATCATATTTAGAGGCAACCTCGAAGTAGTCATTAAGTCCCTGATTAAGCAAGAAGAAAGTGGAATCAGAAAATCCATCGAATGAAAACTCCGATCTCTCCATTTTTCGTTGGACATCTTTAAGCGGAGGTCTAAGTCTATCTAGAATATTATCCTTTGTCTGCTCACACCTAAATCTTGAAACCAACTTAATTTGAGAGGGGATGTTCAACTCCTGGCAATTTACGATACAGTCCCAGACAGTTTTACAATAGGTCTCGAGGCCTTCAAGTGGGATATTTTTTGTGTAATTAGAGGGAAGAGTTGTAGATGCAAGCTCAGTTCTAACCTTTTCAATCACAAGATCAAACCCGGCTTTATCATTCGGTAGAGAGGGAATTCCATAAACCTTCACTTCAAAGATTTCTGAAAAGGATGCTGGAATTCGATTTCCCAGGGAGACTTGAAATTCTGTAACCTGTTTCCAAAGTAATTCAAGGATTTGAACAACCTTTTTTGTCAGCATTTCATCATTGTCATTGATGGTTATGTCCCTTACCGCAAAAATTAAGGTTGTTCTTCCGAAGTCACCTCTATGGGCTCCATTCCGATCAAGCTTGAGGCTAAACCATGAGTTAAGGATAGTTTTTAAGAGTCCGAAGTTAGATGAGCTATAAGTTGTGAGATTCATTAAGGGGATATTTAGAATCATACAGTCAGAAACAGCCAAGGAAAATAGAGCCGCTCTGTTTTCAAAAGTTGCTCTGTCCTCACCTCTTTCAAGACTGTCCGTTCCTTCTACGTCCCAAACTAGGAGAGGGGATTCCATGCATTTAGAACCGCATCCAAGCCATAATCCTTTAGTTGTTTGACAGTAACCCGCCACAAGTTTGTCCAAAACCTTGAATTTAGTTTCGAAAAGGGCATTCAGTAAGGTACTTTTTCCAGTACTCTGGCATCCAAGAATACTCACTACATTAAACCTCAATGTATTTTTTCCGCTTGAAATATCTTCCAGGACTTCAGAAAACTCCTCCTTAAAGTTGCAGTCGTAGTCGATAATTTGTCTCATAACTTTGCAACAACAATGTTCTCAAATTGGGGGGGGCCTAAACTTGCACTTTAAAGCACTTAAGCTGTGTATCGGAGCAGTAGTCTCAGGGATTGATATTTCGGAACTTCCAGGTCTCAGAAAAAATTAGCTTCGAATTGCTTCTAAAATAATTCTCTTGACGCGCGATTATATCCGAGCTCCAAATGCATTTTAATTAAAATTTGTGTAAAATAAAGAATTTAAGTGAGCCTTGAGGGACAATTATGGCGAATTATCAGTACTAATTTGCCTTTATTCACTTATTGTTGCATTTTTTCTAAAAATCGGTCGCTCTATCTTTATCTTTAGTGATTTTTTTAAAAGTGCGTGCATGCGCCCATCCCGCCAAAATTAGTGGTAATTAATCGATTATCTAAATTTTGAAATATTAAGTTCTGATATGATTTATGACTGTGATCCTATGAGGATGAAATATACCAAACAGAGAATCACTGGACATTTATATTGGGTTCTTACTCATTTGAGCTTAAATAACGCGTTCAATACTACGCAATTATTCATGTATTTTGAAAATATGACAATTTTGAATCTAGCTAGAAGATTCTGATTTAGATATATAATGTATTCTCTTTAATATTGAGTGCATCTTTCAAACAATTGGTGTACTACTACTAGAACACCTTATTTTCGTTTTTTACTCCGGGATGTCCCGAAACCTTATGAGATCCTCAAGGTTATGCAAATGTAAATAAAAATTAACAAAATTTCTCGAAGAAATAAATCTGTTAGAAGGGGAGTTTGGTGAAATCTAGGAAGGCAACAATTAAAAATCTCATGTTGAATTAAATCTCTCCACATAATTTGCGTTTCAATAACTTTTCAGCTCCCAGTTACCTTACGGTTTTTTTAATTCGTTATATTGACTCGCTTTTGCTGGCGCCTATTTTGTTAATTATGAAAATGAAGATTCAGACCAAGAAAGGCCAGGTTTGATTTTCAGTTCAGGATTTAGATCCGTATTGGAGTTTTTTCCAGATATAGATTTTTATATTTTTGTGAGTATGGAGTTATCACTATGTTTTGAAGGTCAAATGATCATTAAGGTAAGAAAAATTTTTTTAAACGGGCAAGGATTTTTTCCTCCTGTCCTTTTTTCTTTGAACTAGAAACACTCAGATTTTTAGCTACCTTCATCGGTAATGGAGAGACTTAAGGAGAAGAAAGGGGGTGAAACAATTGGAGCATTGAAATATAATGAAGATGGAGAGGTAGGTTTCAGTTCTCCTTCAGACAACACTTACAGCTTTACGTTAATTTTACAACGGATTTTTTTATTTTGCAGAGAGAGTGGGAGATCCTCGACTCTAAATTTTCGGAGACAAAAACGAGTGAGACTGAAACAGATTCAATAAATCAAAATGATAAAAGCGGATATTTATTTGTTAATTGTTCTGAAAGCTCAGATAAAATATCAATGTATCCTTCCAGGATACACACATTAGTTAGAAAAGGAAACCTTATAACAGATGACATTAGACAAAGAATTAAAGAAAAGACTAAGAAGCCTTCAACAATAGAGGACACAAAAAGAATTGTTGGCGCAATGTACGATTCCGGCTCTCAGCCCTTCATATACTATGATCAAAAAGCTGACCAAATCTCTGAAGAGCCCAGAAATAGTTCTCTTGGGCCGTCTTCTCGGAAGAAACCGGCAAATTCAAACTGCGTCAATTCCGCAGACTACCTTGATGGTAGTACGCACTTTACTTCAAACTCTAATTCAAGCAGCAGCTCTTTGGAAAGTCTAAAAGAAAATATATTCAAGATTTTCGAAGAGAAAGGAAGTGAAGGTGTCTCTCTGAGAGAAATTGAAGACAAAACACTTAAGCCGAAGCACATTCTTAAGAAGATTGTTGAAGAAATCGCTGTACAGGCAGGCAGGGGTGGCAGGAGGCATATTTGGCACCTAAAACCGCAATTTATAAGCAAATAAATGCTCAACTTGAAATCTTACTATTTAATTTTTTCTTTTGACAATTATATTTTATCAACACGCGGATTTTTAGCGCAAAAGTGTGGGGAATTAGAAACGCAGGTATGCAGATTTATACTTAAAGGATTGCACGCAAGTGCAATATTGCTGTAATATTGAAAAATAATTACCTTAAAGAGATAAAATTAGGTAAAATTGTTGTTTTATTCCATTTGAGCATTGTTCTAGCTCATTTTTGGAGATAAATGGAAGGAATGATAATTTTTTTTTCTTTTTGAAAGTTGAATAGTCTCAATGATTTGTTGCCAGGCCTCTTACCTATCGAAATGAATATGAAGTTCCTTTATTATTAGCATCTAAACATGAGTGGAATTTTTGAATTTGCTCGAGGCTTATGGAAAGATTTGAGAAGGTTGAGTGGTACCCAGTTTCAGATGGATGGTAATATTGAAGGCCAATTTGAAAATCTGGGAAATGAAAAGATGGAAAACGAGGAGTCAATCTGTGATAATGGCTATTCCCTGGAAGATAATGTGTTTTTATACTCCAACTGCGATGCGTATGCAGGGGAATGGCAAATGTCAAAAAGAAATGGTTGGGGCGTTTATCTCAAATACACGGGTCAAAAGTTTGAAGGCTTGTGGAAAGATAACATTAGAGAAGGTTTTGGAATGCAAACTATTGGGAATACGATTAAATATATCGGACAATTTAATAACAATGAATGCGATGGAGAAGGAGTTATATTTCATCAAAGTGGGCTATTATATTCCAGTAAATGGTCTGGTGGAGAATTAATTGAAAGAAAACTCTTGTTCGACAGATGGAAAGAAGGCTTACTAGAGCTGTTTGATTATACTGCTGAGAAAGAAGTTGAAGAAACGAAGACCCGAGATGGAAAAACTTTCTGCTCACTTGAAAGATTAGAAGCAGAGAATTCCTGTACCTTTAAAGAAAAAGTGAAAAGTGACCTTGAAAATTTAAATGGCGATTTATCTAAGGATCTTAATCTTGACAAAATCTCAGAAACTGGTTCCAGGACAGACATTAAAGTGGACTTTACAGGAGACAAAAAGCGTTGTGAATGGAAGAACGGTAATTCAAAACAGAATATGATGAATTTATTTCACACGCTATCTAACGAAATGGGAAATAAGTCATTGAAATGTTATAGCTTAGAGAACTCTGCAGAGAGCTGCTTGAATTGGAGTATTTACCACATAGCGTATTATATTAAATGTATTGGACTCCCCAAATACACGAAACTTTTTATATTAAACGAGATTGACGGCTCTGTTTTGCCATATATCGGAATTGATGATCTTAGAGAGATGGGAATTAAAGATATTCCGCACTTAAAATATATACACATGTCTTTTACTTTACTGCTGAAGTTGAGGCTTAGATGCATTAGAAAGCAAACCTTTTCTCCCCAAAAGTTGATAGATGACGAATACTTGAAAAGTTTTGAAATTCCTGCCGGCGAGTTAAGCTTAAAATGTAGAATTGGTGAAGGAGGATATGGCAAGGTTTATAAGGCTCTCTGGGTAAGTAGAGGCATTACAGTAGCAGTAAAGGCTTTCCGGAGAAGAGATAAAGTAGCCTTAGCAAGAGAGTTTTACTCTGAGCTCACGATAATTTCGAGAATTCGTCACCCAAATGTCACATTATTTTTGGGTGTTGTAATGTCGCCATTATATTGCTTGGTTACGGAGTTAGTCCCGAATGGGTCTCTATTTGACCTGCTTCATGGAAAAAATACAATTCTAACTTCTACTCAGCTATTAAAAATTTCCAAAGAAATTTGTTGTGGAATGGCTTATTTGCACGAGAATGGAGTTCTTCATTGTGATTTGAAGAGTAGTAATATCCTTTTGTCCAAAAATTTTAATGTTAAGATTGGTGATTTTGGTTTATCTACTTTAATGGATTCACCTCTGGAAACAAGAAAGATGTTGGGATGTGTGGGTACCCACCATTGGATGGCACCGGAAATACTAAGAGGAGAAGGATTTACGAAATCTGCAGATGTTTATAGCTTTGGAATAATATTATGGGAGATGATAACTAAGAAAATACCTCACGAGGACCTGAATGTTAATCACATTATAGCTTCAGTTGGATATGGAAGCAAGAGACCTATCATACCGGAAAATATTCCTTCTGCGATAAAAATCGTTATTCAAAAAACTTGGGATAAGAACGTAGGAAAAAGGCCAAGTTTTAAACAGTTGACAAGTGTATTTGAGAAACTTTACCAGAGCAGTATATTGGATATCGAGGAAAATTTACTAGCATTTTTTGGCCAATAATATTAGAAAAGGTGTCAAAATACAGAGTATGGACAAGGACAAATTCTACATATACCCGAGTTTTAACTAACTTGACAAACTTCTCTGGAAATCGTGAACTTTTTCAAAGAGCAAATTAATTAATTTATAATTAAAATTGAGAATAACTAAATTTACTCAAATTCCTTCCAGAAATCGTCACTATCTAAGTCTAACTTTGTTGATAGCCTTTTTCCGGCTGTCTTTTCTACTTTGGGAAATCCGTTTGAGCTATTGCTTTTTTCAGAGTATTGCTCGTCTGCAATAGATGGAAGATTGTCCATTACTTGCCTTCTGGTCGCAATATAATTTGGCACGCCGAAAGGCTCTGAAATTTTACTCGAGGAGCTCAGGGTACCTTTAATGGACTTCTGAGCAACGCAAGTGCCCAGTATTGGATTCCTGGATGAATTAGAACCATCACTATTTGTGTTAGAGTTAGAAATATCCTTTGGAACCTTCTGTTGTTCCTCAACAAAATCAAAATCAAACAGGTCACTCTCAAAGTCATTCCAGTTGACCTCCTTTCCTCCACTAAAATTATTATTATTTCCAGAACATTTGCCAATGTCTCCTTGATTCATTTGGGAATTGTAAATATCTGTCTGTAAATTATTGCAAAATGTAAATTTGTTTTGAGCAGTCGCCTGAACATTATCCTGAACCTTATTGAGAGTTTCTGAAATAGGATTTGAGCTGTTGTTTTTGGATTGAACGCTTGAATTTGGGTTTGAAGGTATATTAATGGAATGTTTCTTGGGCTCGGCTCCTATTTGAGGGCCTGAATTTTCACTCTCTAGTTTTAGTTTGTCGTTTTCAAGTTTGGCTTTTGCCTGTTCCTTAACAAAAGGGCCAAGTATGTCAACTACATTTTTAATTAAGGCCAAAGATATTTCCATGATTTCGGGATGGCCTTCAATAAACCCATTAACTGATATATTCGGCAGGATTTGTTGGGTTAATATCATGGGAGTATATAAGTGAATAGTAGAAAGAAGTGCCTGTACTACAGCTTTTCTGCAAATAGGGAAGGGATCTTTAAGGGTCACGAGATAAACTTTGTTAAGAATAGTTGGGTGATATTGTTCCGGCAGTGTTCCCATAAGTTTTGCGAAACAAATAACAGTGTTACTTCTAATGATGAACTCCGGATCTTTTGAAAGGCCAAACATCGCGCAAACAAGCTTATCAACGGCAATTTGAGAGTTACTATTGCCGCTGAAAGCATTTAGAATGGCAGCACTGTTTTTCTTCCAGCCTTCCTTTATGGAATACATGAAATCACCTGATGTATTCGTCTTTGAAGTCTGATATTTTTCAGATGGATTTAATTTTTCATCAGCTTCTTTCAAAAGAAAAGGAATGATTACGGTCATACTTTGCAGAGTAGTTTCTCTGATAATATGAGTAGAGTCTTGAAAACCAATCAAAATGGAGTCAATACAACCTAGGAGAGTACTCTTGGCCAAGAAGTTCTCGTATTTGGAGATATTCTTGAGTAAAGTATACCTAATTGACCTGTCGTTTTGGTTTAGAAGAAACTTCACGGCAGAGTTAAAGGGTCTAAGGATAAATTTAGGACAGCTCGTTGAATCTCTGTAAGATTCCATTAATGTCAAAACAAGAGGAAAAACACTTGGAACGCATTGAGCAAAATTCATAAGGAGCTTTTCAAGAATTCTGTGAATTATCATGATATTTGTCGTATTCGTTCCGTGGACTTTAATACTCGTTAGTAAATGAGGGAGATATTGAGTACAAAAGATTTTTTTGTCCTCTGGAGATTTAAGCATGAAGTTTCCCAGTTGATTCATAAGTTCAACAAAGGGAGAGTTGTTGTTAATCAAATTGAGTCCATTATCAATGTCTATCTCCCTATTAGTGGTTAAACAGGTTAAGACATCGCTGAGCCATTCAAATAGCCAGTGTGGAATTACGTTGTTTTCTATAGTAAGAACATCGCCATTTGAATACGGTAGGCCTAGTGACTCAATAACTCGCCTCCTCTGGTTCAAAATAGTTTGACTACAGCTTGCTTCAAGTGTGCCTAAAGAATCTAAGTTCGAAGAAACTTGATAAGACCAATATACTAGGCACCCGAAATTCCAAATGTCAAGATTTTTTGGATTTCTCGATCCTCTTAGGAACTTCCAACCCATTATATTAAAGGCAGTGCTTTGTCTTGAAATATCTTCAAAGTAATAACTACTTGTATCACTTAGTAAAGTAGTGGTCTCGAATCCACCGAGTTTCCAAGATCCCTCTGAGTTTACATAAACAGTTAAGGGACTGATTGACCCATGTAAAAGTTTTCCGTCATTGTGCAAGAATTTTAAGCCATTAAGGACTTCAAATAATCCCGAAATGCAGTCTTTTGGAAAATCTATCTCATACTCGGATTCACCTGAATCCTCTGAAAGTACTTCAAAAGAGTGCCTAGAATTAATCGCAAGATTGTAAAGTGAGATGCATGGCTCTGTAATTATATAATAGGAATTTGTCACCTCCAAAGTGTCATAAACCTTTAGTATACAAGGATGTATTAAACTCTTACACTTTTGAAATTGGTTTTTTGCTAGCTTTCTCGCAATTTCAAATGGGATGAACCCAAGAGATTTCTCCGAAATGGAGTTCTGTGTCTTTTCAAATACAAAAACGCTACATGTCTGTTCTGGTTTATTTTTTTTATATCCTTTGTAGTGAGTCCAAATACTGTAATCCTCTCCTTCGACCTTTTCCCCTATTGAATAGCCAAAGCTGCTCGGCAAGTCGTTAAAAAACTTTGATATTAATGATGAAAGCATTAATAACTACATTTATTTAATTGTTTACCTAAATTAGAGTTGAAATCCGAACAAATTTGTGAAGTGTAGTAAAGTAGCTTACCACTCTACTTAGTATGTAAATTTCGCCCTCGCTTTTAAATACTTTAATCTTCAAATTCACTGTAATTTCAAATCAAATCGTTAATTAATCAACGATTTCATTACACTGCAAATTGGCTTTTCACCATATTTTTGAATAAATGTGGGAACCGGTTTGAGCGGGAAATTTCTTCAAAGATCTAATTGTTTGATATTTCTTTCATAAATTCGGTACTATCAATACCGGTAAAGATAATTAAATAAAAATTGCAAATTTTTTGAGATTTCCATAAATCAGAAGAATTGGATTAATGTGAATAAAAGGAGAGAGCTGCGAAATTATTTGGGTAAACTTCATACATGAAATTTATTTGTGTAGTAAAATAGGAAAATTCAAACCAGAACAAAAGTAGAGGCATTAAAAATATAATGTTTAAGGGAAGCCAGAAAGTGAGGAATACTCGACTATAATTGGTTTTTTCTTGAGTTTTGAGAATTCTGGTACACTCTATAACTAGAAAGGAACAAAGTACGTATTAAAATATTTTTTGAAATGATTACCGAGTTGGTGAGCAAAATTTTGGGAGGTTCAGGAAGCAGACATAATTATATACCAGAGCTGGAGGAAGATCCGGATCCAAAAGTTTCTGAAGAGCAGTACATTTATTGCGCGTCATCTCTGACAACGTTTTACCGGCCAAAAAGACTTAAAATTGCAATATTAGACCATATTCCATGTAATTTAGAAAGTCTAAGTATTGAGTTATTTACCATCCAAAAATCTGGGAATTTCAAGGAGTACATTCTGTCAAACATCCACGAAATCAAAAAGAGTAGAGTTCCTCGCCGAACTCTGATAATGAATGGATTTTCTTTTTATAGTGTAATATCTTCATCCAAGATTCTCAACTGTTCAGAATGTGGTAGTAGAATTTGTTCTTCTTTAGTAGTGGACTTTACAAGAAATGCGGATAATGGAGAATCCACTTATCTAATTTTTCAGGGAGAAATGATTCTGAGGCTTTGTGACAGAAAGACTGGACTGACAGTTTACTCACTGGCAAGGGGAGATACTCCAGACGACATAATTGAAATAACTAGAGATGACGCAATATTGATAATTCCTGGTTCCTTTGACCTTTCTGAAAGCTTTAAACTTGGATTAATCCTTTATTCAGCCATTGGCTGGACAAGACAAAGCGAAAATTTGAATGGTAATTTAAATTCAGGTCTGCCCTCTAATTTCAAAACCCCGAATGACGGTATTAACAGGAATTTAAATTCCTTTTCTATATCTCAATCACATAAACTTTCCATTTGCAGCGATAGCCAGGAATTTAAAGGTTCCGATTCGGAGACCGTGGGACTTTCCAACTCTTCAGAGGGAGATTTTCGCAAAAAAATTGAAGACAGCAATAAGCCAAAATGTGTCCAGGAAAGATCTACAGTATCCTCAGAACCTTCCACTGAATCAAAAGCAGGAAATTCCCATTTGGTTGCTCTTTTAAAGGCCAAAGCACCCCCACTCCCATTACACATGAAGTCTGGAGCCAGGTCCAAGCCATCTCCCTTGAAAGTTTTAGGGAAGAATGGTTCTGAACAAGGGGAAAAGAAGAAGGTACTTCCATTGGGTAGGAGAATTCACTGGAAACCCTTGAGTGAGGAGGCCGCCCAAAAAACTATTTTCAGGGAAATCCTATATACTTCTCTGAGTTCCCATCAGCAGTCGCCTCCAATGTCTCCAAACAACTCCAATACGAACGCAACTCAGTCCCCAACCTCATCAGTTGAGGACATCTATTCACACGTGTTGAATAACTCTACAACTGGACCGAATTCCCCCACTTCTGCCCCAGTCTCTCCAGCCGCAATTACTGACCTTCACATGGCAAATACACTTGTTCATATGGAAACTTTGTCTAGAATTTTTACCAAATCCGGCATTTCAGGACAAAACAGAACCGGAAATTGCTTGTCATCTAATCGCCAAAATGGGAATGTCCTTGACGTACAAACAATAAATACTCCAATTGAAAGCTCCAAAAAGGTTCCTGTTGACTGTCTGAGTGAATCAATTCCGTATGACCAAAACAGAATGGTAAACTCAATTAACCGACCAAATTCTCCAAAGGGCAATAATGCTATTGTTAGCTCCAAACCCTTAAAGGATGACCAAAATGGTCAATGTACTACTCTTTCTATGCAAAAGCAGCTTCCTCTGACTTTCCTGTCACAGAAGAGGGCCCAAAATATGGCTATTGTACTCGCAAGACTTTCTGTACCCACCGATTACATTATCGAAATTTTAAAATCCTTCAATATGTCAAGCCTAACTCTGGAAGACTACGAAAGAATTGAGCAGGTTCTTCCTACAGAGTTAGAATTAGAAGTTATTAAAAATAACTCAAAGAAAGAACTCCATCAATTGGAACAATTCCTTAGCAGATTCTCTCACATCTCAAATCCAACGACCAGGCTACGCTTCCTTAAATTTGAACACATTCTGGACGCTTCTGAGTTCGATATACAGAAGAACCTGAATATTCTCTATTCAGCTTCTATTCAGATTAGAAACTCTAGTAAATTGAGGCTGATTTTGAAGGCCTTTTTGCTGTTGGGGAATTACGTGAATCACGGAATTAGCTTCTCTACCATGTCCAACATATCTTCCATTTCTCATGTCACAACCAATGGCTCTCTGAATTGGTCCTTGTTAGAAACAAAGGGATTTTCTGTTTCGTCTTTACTCAGACTGGTAGAATTCAAGACTGTAATAGACCCATCCTTTACTGCTCTCCACTACATTGTGGCTAATTTGTCTTTGGCAAACCCAACTCTCAACTTGATGCAACTCCCCGGAGACTTACACGTTGTTTCGGATGCATCCAAAATTTCTGTCGAAGCCTTGTTTTCATATATTAACGATATGCGGAAGGAACTTGCAATATTAGAGGTGGAAAAACAAAAGTTTACCAATGACAGAGTTGAGTATTTGTTTGAATCATATTCGAGACGTTTGGACGCCTTAGTTGAAAGCTATCATAGAATTGTGGAGAAGGTCGTTGAAACTGCCCTTTACTTTGGCCAGAGTATGCCTGAGGGAAATAGAGCCTCTGTAATTCAGCCATTCTTTGAAACAATGAACATTTTCCTTCTCCAATTCTCTTCCTGCTGCAAAGAAATTCGTGAAAGACCTTCTAGATTCACTCCGCTCCTTATTGACTCTTCACTGGTTTTTCCCGCAGAAAGGAATTTCAGTTCCTTCAACTCAAATCAGTCACTTACTTCGAAACCTAATTCTACAAACAGCTCTTCTACTCTATCCACTCCGATACTTAACAGTTCTCCAAACAATTCTCTTGTAAATATCTCCGGATTTCTGGAAACAGAGCCCCACCCCGGAGAGGCAGAAGTTTTGGGGGAGAAGAAAGAAGTTCAACAAGAAGACTCAAACAGCAAAGGAGTCGTATCTAGAGAGCCATTTTCTAATAGCATTATGAACCTGAAAAAAAAGGAGATATGTAACACTCCAGTAGTCATTCAGTCCCTCAGGACTAATACTGCTCCTCAGCTACCAAACAGACCTCCTCCTCCTCTTCCTCCACTCATCCAAACCCCTGTTCGGAAAGCCTCTGCATTACATAAAATATAATGAAGCAAAACATGGTTTCTTCAGGTAATCAACAAGTACACAGACTAAATTAGCTTCTTGTCTCACATAAATTTAAGTTCGTTCCGAAATATTCTATTAGTTCCCGTGTTTCTCTTTCATAAGACCTCTGGAATTTCTACTTAATTCGGCGTGTTTTGGCGGGAACTCAAGGCAAAGGTAAAATGTGAAAGTAAATTACATAAGAAAAAATGAGTGAGAATTATCACCAAGAAAGGAGCCGGCTGATCCAACAACACAAAGACGAGATTAGGGCTATAGAGAAGGAAATTAAGTCAAAGAAAGGAGTTCTAAAGGATCAATGTAAAAGACGACTGGAAGAGGTACTGAAAAGACAGGAAGGGGAAATAACTAAATTCGAGGCAAAGTACGGGAGCAGAGAAGGGAAGAGTCAAAGAGAAAGCAAATATGAAGATTTAAGTGGTAGGAAGGATGATATCCTGGGTTACAAGGGAAGAGATGAGGATCCTGGGAAATCTATTGTGTATGAGGAACGTCAGTGGAATAGTTTGAGTAAGTCCGAGCTTGAGACCGAATGCAAGTTAAGAGGAATCAACTCAAAGGGAAGCAAAGAAGATTTAGTGACACGGTTGTTTATATTTACCGCGGATCAAAAGTCAAAATTGGGTAAGGGTGGACTTGGAAAAGAAGATGAGATCAAGCTAATTAGATCGGAAACAAGGGAAGATTCCAACCAGAACCTACCATCCAGAGGATTTACAGTACTCTCTAATACAAATAAGTTCTCCCCGCCAGAAATAAACTATTCTGAAGCAGGGGGAACTGGTAAGAAAAAGGGGAGATCTCAAAATAAAAAAATTAACTACAGAAAAAATGTACATCCAAGTCAAAATTCCTGGGCCGCCTTTTGTGCAAGAAACGATATTCCCAGAGATAGGAATTACGAGAAAAAAAATTTGGAGAATTCCAGCTCTGAGGACTACGATAAAAGGAACCACGAAAGCGACTTTTCTTCCCAAGACAGCAGGGAAAGTTCTTCAAATGCCCATGAAATTGATGGAAGTGACTTCAGCCCCAGTTCCCAATCAGAGGTAGATAATGATGAGGAGGCACAAAGGAAGAATAGAAGAAGAGCTGTTATGGTAAAAGTACTGGAGAAAATGTTCTCCAGTATTTCCCTTAAAGAAAGGAAGACTGGAATAGGAATTTCTGAAATTGAAAACCAGTTGACCAAACTCAACGTAAAAAACTTCAAACCGGAACTCCTCGGATATAAGTCAGTTGAGGATTGGATTTCCTCTCAGTCGAGGAATGTGTTAACATATGACAAAGAAAAAAAGCTTATATTTCCTCCAGGATTAAATATCTCATCTTCGAAGAGCAATAGGGACGACCCATACTTTATAGACTCTTTGAGTGAAAAGGAAGAGAGAGAAGAAAATGAGAGCGAATATTTCATGTGAGCTAAAGTGCATATTAAGCCGACTTTGACGACTGGAGGCAGTGCGTCTCTCATTTAAACGAGTAACAATTTTGTACTTAACTAATATTTAGAAAAAAATTGTTAAAAAAAGAAAGAAAAAAGTGAAACAGTCTGAAACTTATTCAACTTTGTTCAGAATTTCTCGGTTCAATCCCTATTTTCCTTAAATTTCAAATAGTTTTTGTTCGATAGGCTCATACATTTTAGATTGCAAGCAAAAAAAGTTATCAAGTTCAGGTCTGTCATTTGGCGCGCATTTTGCCCACAAAAAAGTGTGAAAAAATAAACTAGAAAGGTTAATCTTGAATTTGATTTGGGAAGAAAATTCCATGGACAGACAAAATATTGATAATAAGGGTTACTCTAGAGAAGTACTGCTGTGAATTTTTACTCCACCTAAAGAGGTAAATTGGAAAGAAGAAAAGAGTGGCTATTAAAAAGTAAGGTTATACACAAGATTGAAGTGGGGAGGTATTAAGGGCGATATTCTCGGAGGTATATTGAGGTAAGACTTATTTTTCGATTTTTGAAGAAGCAGTGATATTTATGATAAGATCCTTCGGGAACTCTAAGATCTATTTAAACTAAAAGTAGAGATTCATGTTTCTTTCTACTATTAATAAACTAAGTGAAGAGCAGAGAAAATGCCAGTTTACTGAAGACGAAATAAAAAAAGATGATAAAAAAATTGTACCTATAACAAACTCTATGGAGGTTAGAGGTAGGGGCAGAACTTTGGATAAGGACAAGAAGAGGAGGCAAACAAAAGAAAATACCATTGTAAAGAATAAGAAAAGTTTGGTAACCAAGAAACAAGAACGGGGTAGGGACTCTAACAGAAAGACCCAGGGTCAGAAGGAAAATAAGATATCACTTCATGAAATATTGAATGCTGCAATTAACTCTGAGGAAAAGGTTACTGGAAAGGCAAGAGTTATTGAAACGAAACGATCATGCAAACCCAGTTCTGATAGATTTGAAATTTCAAATAGGTTTTATGACTCAATCTCGAGCTCTCCAAGCTCAGTTGAAAGTGGCGAAGAAAAGGACTGTTCTCAGAAAATTCACTTTGTCAGGATTGTTCGTACTGGGAATACTCAAGACAAAGTAGAATCTGAACAGAAATCTCAAAAACCAAAAGCTGATTCGAGGAATAAGGAGATATTGGACCCGGGCATACTAAACAAGACGAAGTTGAGGGGATCTAAAGAAATTTCAAAGATAAGAAAGCAAAATGAAGAGGGATTAAAAGAAAATTCCAGAGGACGATTTAATTCCCCGGATACTAATAAGAAAACAAGGCAAGCCCACAAAACGAAAAGCCAATTCCAGGGCAGAAATGAAACCAGAGAGAAGAGCAAAAGCAACTCTCCGGGGGAAGGCACGGAAGAATCATTCAAGCAGAATATTTTACCTTTTAAAACGAGAAATAGTCTAATTAAAAAGCGGTTTAAGGAAAGGGCAGAGGAAGATTTCTTCAGCAGCCTCACAGTGTTAACCCCGAATAACTCTTGTTCCAGAAAGGTCAAGAGCCTGAGTTCGGACAATAGCCCGGATGTCTCCACCCTTACTCCGGATATCCCTGAAATGAGTCAATTGAAGACCGGATTAACTCCAGTAAACAGTAACAATAGTGGCAATAGCTCGATAGTTACCAATGGTAAGATACCGAGACGTAGAGACTACACGAAAAAGAGCGTCTTCGAAACACTCCATTTGTCTCCACTCAGCTCTTCATCACTTAAGGAGTTTGTAAGCGGAGAAGAGAGCAACGGGAACTCCTCCCATTCGAGGAACATGGCTTCAAAATCGATCGGTGACATCCTAGGTGGTTTGGAAAATAGTGCAGGATCTAAGACCGTAATTATGAGCAAGTTGAGCTGTGAAAGGCAAAACAAATTCATCACACAGTTACACGAGAAGTTATTTAATAAGTCTAATGAGGAAGATTACTCACCTGGCTTAAAAGACCAGGGAAATAATCCCAAGGTTCTGGCTGCAAAATACTCTCATCAGCTCAAAAAGAGCCTAGATTCCGTCTTGGACCAAGAAATGGAAGCATATGCAGTAATTGCAGACCAAGAGAAGCAACAAGAACTGCTCTGGAGTATTACTGAGGACTCTTCTCTCGAAAAGGAGGATAGGGACCGGCTTGTCGAAGAGCTAATTGCACAAAGTTCCTATAAATAAATAAATAACTTTACTTGCTCGTCAGAGTTCTGCACCTTTAAGCTAACGCCTACATTCCGGCTCTTCTATTCAAATCTTAACCCCCACAACCCTGGAATTGTTTCTATAGTATAAAATTATTTTAGGATTTTATAACCCGTTCTAATAATTGCGCCGAAATAGTTGGAGGGTCAAACTGAGGATTTAATCTCACTACCTGATTTGTCAGATGAACCTTTGTTGTTAGTTGTCTCGGAGACTGACCCTAATGTTACGGGTCTGCCTTCAGAGGCAGGCGTTTTACCCGCGGAAAGTTTATAACCTTCTCCTCCAAAGGGAACGAATCCCACAGAGGAGTTGAGGTTTGGAGCCCCAAACCCATTCGTTGCATTGTTTCCATTTGATCCCATTTCAATTGGACCATTATTGTTGGCGCTGGAACGACCAGAATGACCAAAATTCGCATTAGAGTTTGTGTTACCAAAGATATAAGCTCCAGTGGTACCAGTAATAAGTGGAGAACATAGCATAAGCTCTTTAAAGAGCTGCCATGAAACTCTAGTGCAGGCCGCTAGCACAAGAGCATTTATAGCAAAAAGTGTGCATGCAGCAATACTAATAGCAGAACTGGCAATGGAAAGCGAAACGGCAAAGTAAACCGTACAAAATAGCGTTCCCAGAGCAGAAATAAATATATACATTTGAAGGATTGGTGGTCTGTATGCATTTGTGTCTTTGACAGAAATATATGCCAAGATAATTGAGAAAACTTGCAAAAGTACCCATACTGTACCTCCGGTTGGAATAAGTATAAATAGAATAATAAGAGTCATGAACTCAATGATCAAGAGGAATTTAAGTTGCCTGGCAAATTTCCGACACTTTTCCGAAGGTGGAACTGAATAAAAACCTGATGTTCCTAAAGCACACATTTTTGTTGTTAAATTGGAAAGAAACACTAGATATAGGTCGTTCAAATTCTTTTGGTGACAGATTATTGAAGAAAAATAAAAATATCCCTTGAATCTTAGAAGTCTCCTTATTTTTTCTGAGGTACGGGCCCACTCCGATTTGATATTAAAGTGCTTTATTCCACCTGATATGAGTGTAAACTGCGTGTTTTATGTGATTTACTTCAGAAATTACATTAACCTTCTAGAACCCTGCTTCAACTCCTATACCTTACGAAGGTTTAAGCAGAAAGGACCTCGGAAAAACCTTCACAACAAACTACTCCTTCCAGCAAAGGAGAGTTTATTATGGCTCAGTTGTGTCTGTTTACTCGAAATTTATATCACGAATTTATTGTTTAAAATATTTCGTTACTTGTACCATTTCTTAAAAAACCAATATGCTACTTTCATTAAAGGCAGGAATAACCCGCTCAACGTATTGGCGGCAAACTTGAAATATTTATATGACGACAGAATGGACGTTCGGAAGATGAATAAGAGGTGTATATTTATGTACAGTCGTTAGAGTTATAACGTTGAATTCATAGATAGATAGGCTGTTTGTGATGGAGTGAGTATTCACGTTTTGTAGTGGATGAAGCTCACTTAAATTGAAAATCAATCTCCTAAGTATATACTTCGGTTTTTGATAAGTTCATTGTTAATCATAAGAATGAAGTTTCTAAGATAAACAGTGCATTAGTTTCCTATTTCTACAATTTATTACTTTTTTTAACTTTATCCCTAATTGGTTGAATTTCATAACTATTTATGACAACTATCAAATTGTATGTTAATCGAAGAATCGTTTCCAAATACTATTCAAGACAATTTTTGTCGGCTGCTAACCAGTCTTGATAGTTGTTATACCATTTCCTGTAGCCGATTTGAAAGCTTTCAATTTTGTCCCTCTACTTTCGATTCCACTAACAATTTCTTGGGTATTCTCTTCTTCACTTTCATCCACAAAGTCTCGATTTTCATTCTTTGCATTATCGATATCTACAAGAAATTCCAATTGTTTCTTCTCTTCCGATTTATCTTTGGTTTCGAGCTTGTGAGATCCAGGAATGAACGTCTCACCTGGATGGTGGGTAGATGTAGATGTGATAAAGGACTCTACATTAGTATTAACAATAGTGGAGTTCACAAGCCTCTGAGTAGCTTTGGATAGCCTTTCTATATGACACTTTTCAATGACAAATTGGCCATATACTTGAGGAATTCCCTGCCACCTAATAAAGTAATAATATACAGCAGCAATCACATAGTCCATTTCATTCCATTTTCTTGTATTGTACTTAATGTTAGTTAAAGTGCAATATCTTGTCTTTTCTACTGAATGAACCCATGCTTTCAAGGGGGATTTCTTCCATAAAGAGTCAGGATATTGTTTCCAAGATGCTCTGGTCATTGGTTTTTTTTTCTTATCCCCTCCATAAGTCAGCTTTCCGATATCCAAGAAACGGAAGATCTTTTGTTTAAGATTTCTAAACCATTTCTTAAAATTATTTTCCTTGAAATTTGCTCTTTCTACATTTCCCAATAGATATTGCAGTTGTCGCTCATAGAGAATAACAGAAAGACCAAAAAGACCTTCTGGAGAGAGCAATAAGTTGGGAGAAAGCTTCTCTAGAGCTTCAGAAGAAAGTTCGTACTTTTGCAGCTCAACATGCTCATATATGTTCCCAAGATATTCAATTGAAGAAGGTATTCTTTCCAAATTCTCAGCCTTTCCATTGTTATTTTCTTCTGGGGGTAAAACAGTACTCTCTGAATGTATCTTCCAGCCCGGTTCACAATAAACAACATTTGGATTACCAATTCCCTTACACCTTTCTTTCGAAAAACACCTTCCCTGGAAAAAGTCTCTAATGAATGGCTTGATATCACAGTTTGGACAGTAGTATTTCTTTTGAAAAGCTGATAAACTATTCACACCAGTATATCCTTTGCGTTTTCCTCTAAGTTCTATATACTTTCTGATGACTGCCAGAGGGTACAGGTCATAAAGAGGAACTTTCTCAAGAGGAATACTTAAGATTTTGCTTTCTTGTCTCATGATCCAAGATCTTATTTGGGAAACGGTGACAACTGGATGCTGATATGAATACAAAGGACCCCATGGAAATAGTGGTTGGCTATCCAAGTCCTTTGGCTCTCCATTGAAATTCCTCATACTTGATAGAGAAAAGAAGTAAAGCATAATTGAAGTCATTGTAATGGTTTCTCCGTCTGCCCCAGTTAGGTCAATAGTGGTGCTAGTTGGTACCCCATTCGAATACGTAGGATCTTCCGGATTTAAAGGAAAGAACAAACTCGATAGTAGCTGGGGGACCGTCCCCCTTTTCATCGTTGTCATTACAAGATAGACATTTTCTCCAATAGTCCCGGCCAAACTTCCAAATAAAGTTACTCCAGCTCCAGCTATCAATGCCACATCTAATGATCCCAGTGAACCACCAGATACAAGTGCAACTAGTAACCCTAAAATAAAGCTCGAGGCAAAGATGACTCTTTTCATTTTGTTAGTTTCTATTTTAAATACTTCGCTTTTTATGCTTTATTAGTTTTTTGTTCCAATACTAGTTAATGCTTGTGCTCGACAACAGAAACCCTATTTTACAGTAGTTTAAATCCCAAATTTCAATTTATAGCCAGTCAAACAGCTTCACTTTGTACCAATTTCAATTCCCGTTTATTAACTTAATGTCTCTTTTTCGCTCGTAATCTTTTTATTTTATTTTTATATTCCCCATTGCACTATTGCACTTGATGTCCGGTACCTTTAAAGTTACGTACCGTCTACCAACCTCACCCCACTCATCCACTTAGCCCCAACTCACATCCATTTTATATCAAATGTATATATATTATTCCCTATTACCTCCACTCTCAACGTTAAATCAAAGGCACTATTATATATTTTGGGTTTATTTTTGCTGAAGGCTACCCAAATTTTATTATCAAATTACAAATTGTATTTTAAATGCAATATTATTTTAACTCGAATTTTTTACCGTCTTTCATGGGCCGCCAAAATTTGCATGTTTTACAAATTAACTACTTAGTTACTCTTACAGTTTTACTTCAAGTTTTCTTTTGTTTATTTTTTCCCGTACTTTCAGCCTTAATATTCTTTCTCTTATTTGCTCTTTTCTGTTTCCTACTGTTTTCAGGACCTTGAACTTCTTTACTTGATTTGCTATCTTCGCTTTCAGTGCTATTGGCTAGTATTTCTAAGTTCGCACCGATGTTTGACTCCTCAGGTACAACCCTTTGAGTGCTTATGTGGGCACTCTGTTCAATTTCTTCCAGGCCTTCTTGTGCTTCTTGCATCGATTTTTTTTTACTTGGCTTTTTTTCTTCAGTATACGAGTCACCTTGTAAAGAGTATCTTTTCATCTTCAATGGATTTCTAGTAAGCAGTTTATTCCATTTAGAAACCTTCTCTTTATATTGACCGAATACTGTATGTACTCCAAGTTCTCTGGAAAATGTGTTTAGTACTACCCCAATTGAGAAGTCGTACACATTCCAGTTTAATGAGTTGTATTTACTCTTTTTAATCTCATCGGAGTAAACTGAGAAGACAACTCTCTCAAAGGACTGAAATGGGCTGTGCTTCCACATTGAATCTGGAATAAGTTTCCATGGAGCAACTCTAACTCCGTTACGCTTTCCATGGCCTAAAGATGCTACATCAGTTATTGCAGCATACGACCTCTCAAACGCTCCAAGGGATTTCCTAAATTTACTGCTATCGTAGTTTATAGGCTCAATAGCCGAAATGTCGAACTGTCTTTCTCTCCAGTATAATATTAAGGCAAGAGAAAACCTTTCAATATTTTTATTTCTTTTAATAATATTATCTTTAGTAATAATTTCTTTGTCACTCACAATTTGTTCAAGGTAGTTATAAATTGCGTTCAACTCCCCCCAAGAGGTATTTTCCTGTGGGGCCCATGCAGGTGAGGTATAGTGAACTTTTGGATTATCTCTTATAACGTGAATTGGTGACCTTGAGGATATTGCTCTACGATGAGCCACATTACTCATATCTAATAAACCTTCTTTTGGATCTCTCTTCTCTTCCTCTTTCACAGTCTTTTTTTTGTCGGAACTCACTACCTTTTTGGCCTTGTTTAGGGTATTTGAAAGTGATTCTTCCACTGTGTTAATGGTTTTTTCCCTATTTTCTGAGATAAATCTTGCAATACCTATTGGAAAGAGATTCCAATCATCAACGTCAGTAATATTTAAACGAACAAATCCCCCCGAAACGGATTCAAGGTATTCTCTTATTTTTCCAGTTTCTTTCAAAGGATCATTATTAATATCAAAAGTACCCCATGGAAGAGCAGAGGTCTCAATAACAGGGTTTGAGGCATCCGTAGGTGGTTTCGTATTAGAATTTGAAACTAATAAAGAGTAAAAGTATAATATTCCCGCGACAGTTGTTCTTGTTTCACCGTCCCACTTGTAAGTATCAAGATATAAAAGTTGGTCTTTCGTTCCATTTTCCAAGATTGGGCATCTCTTACCTGCCAAAATCTCTCCCAGAGTTCCTCTATTTGTTTGAGTCAGCATATAATAAACTGCTGTTCCACCTAGTATCCCAACAGAAGCAGAAACACTAACTGAGGTAAATCCATGGACTGATGTAAACAATGCAAACGCTAATTCTAATAGCAACGCCACTCTTATCTTCATTGTAATTATCTGTATTGAAATTGTTAAAATGCGCAATATTAAAAACAAATACCACAAGTTATATAACTACTTAAATTTTTTTTCGAGTAAGCTACTTAGGGAGACGTTTCCATGGCAGTATTTGACACTATAAAATATTTGAAATAAATTTGATTCATTTTTTGCTAATTTATTGAGTTAAAAGAAAATTGCAATCGCAAATATTTGACTTGTACCGAAACAAGCCTCCAGGAAGCTAAAACTGCAAAGATGAGTTTTTATCCCATACTCTAAAGTTTTCGCTTCGAAAGTTCTTGATTTCCAAGTACCGGCCTTTCCGGATTGCATACATGCAAAGATATTTTTTAATTAATTTTTCCCGCCTAAATGTCCTGAATTAAATTGGAAAATCAATATTAAATTTAAAGTCATCAAAAAAAAAAAATGTTAAAAGCAATGGTAAACTGTTTTATTAAGGCTGCAAGATGATACAAAAGTAGATAATACCTAGATACTATTTAAATTCTAAAGAATGTAGTTGTGAGCTTTATAATTTGAATAGAAAACAAGGACTGTGAAATTATTCAACTTCATACTTGACTGAGTGGGGAACAGGAACATTGTACTTTTGAAGATTCAAGGCTTCTCTATCAACCAGGAAGTGTCTCCTGTTGACCTTACTTACGTATTGTCCATAAAGCAGAGGAACTCCCAGAATTACCACGAAGAAATGAACAATTGTTCCAATAGCAAAGTCGAATTCAGACCATTCAGAAGAACTGTACTTATCAGAACGAATCTCCTGTAAGTGAGATCCGATAATTAGAAATTCCAAAGTTTTAGAGGGATTTAGCTTCCATTGATCTTCTTGAATACGCTTCCAAGAAGCAGTCATGACTCTATTTTTTCTGTGAGCCAATCCAAATAGGTCAAAGAAATAATTAGCGAACTTAACCACTTTCCCCACGAATTTTCCAACTGAACTCTTCTTGAAGTTCACTAAATCAATGTGATTTATGTCGAATTGTCTCTCTCTGAGATATAAAATTAGTGCAAGTGAGAAGTTAGCCAGGCTTTTATTAAGCTTGTTTTTAACACAAATTTCGTTTATAGAACTGTCTTCCAATGTATTAGTATAATTGAAAATGGCCCTAAGTTCTTCAAAGGCTGTTCTCTCTCCCGGAATCCAAGGTACGGAAATGTAATTTACCTTTGAGTTTTTTTTATTTTTACAAACTACCGTCGATCCGCCGACGCAATGTCTCCTTTTTATTTTGAAGTCGGTAATAACGGACGAAGATTCCAGTTTCCTGACTTGGAGGTATGTGTCTAACGTAGCTCTTTGACCATTTATTAAGGTAGAGTTTGAAGAATTTAAAGATACAGAGAACTCTTGATCCAAATTTGTTGCTCCAGTGTGCTTCCTATTTTCTCTTCCTTGCCTAACTATTTTTTTAATTTCAATGGATTCATTTCGATTTGGCTCTAGCTTAATATTTACTGTATTGTGGTCAGTAGATTCGATTTTCTGTTTTTTGTGCTTCTTTATACTTGAAAGTATTTTCTTCAAACTAAACTTGCCCCTACGCATAGTTGAATACTTTTTTACAACAGCAAGAAAGTAGAGCTGCCATATATCAACTTTATTTAAGGGAATTCTAATATATCCTCCGCCTAAAGACGTTATATAGTCGTGAATCTTGGACATTTCTTCAAATGGATCCTTTTCGAGATCAATTGGACCCCAGGGAAACTCGGGTAAGTATTTACTCGAGTATACCGAGTATTTATCATTTAATCTTGGATTAACAGCCAAACTGAAATAGTATAATAAACACGAAGAAACCAACTTTGTATCGCCATCCCATTTGTCAGTCTCCAAACTGAATAGGTATTCACCATCTCTATCCTTGTGAATCGAAAGGAATATACTGGCCAAAATCTTACCAAGAGGTCCTCTTTTTGTCTGAGTCAACATATAATATATGGAAACAGTTGATGAAGTTATTGAATATGCTGTCAAACTGGTGCTTGCAGTTGGAGATGCAAAGGCACTGTAAAAGGACCCAACTGGCTTCGACAGAAAATTGAAAATAACCAGTAGGAAAATAGATAATGCCTTAATTACATTCATTATTTATAAGTAGGCCCCAAATATTTTCTAAGGCCCTTTATTTATCCCTTCTTCTCTTAATGAAATTACTATATTCTCATTTTTTTTCAGTATTATATTAAGATGACTTTTACCGCCATTGTTGGTACTCATTCCTGTCCAAATAAGTGAATAAATTACATTTTATTCAGGCGGGAAGATGATCAATATAGAGAAGTGCATTTAAAAAGCAAACAGGGGGAAACAAATCAGTTAAAAATATATCCAATCTAGATTTGCACTGTATTCTTTGTGTTTATTCGGGTTGAGTCTACAAGACCTAATAAATTCAGAAAGTAATTTTTTTCTTGATTCCAGAACCTTATTCAGCCAATTCAGAGAAGTAACATACCTGTCTGTGGATTGGTTCCCAACGGTCTTCTAAATAACAGTATATGCGGCTCTGGTCTGAAATGAGCTACATGTAATCTTCAATTGCTAATACCAACTTACTTGTGTACAAGATAATGTTGCCAGCCTCTGGATTGCTGAACTCCAAGCATTCTCCATTCTTGTTCTGTAAGTAAGCCATTGGGTTTTGTTTGAATGATAGCTTGGGCTCTTTTAGATATCTGTGAGATAGTTATGTGTTGGTATATCCTTTAAACTTGACATAATTGATTGAGAAAAGTATCGATTTAGTCTTGTGTTTCCATCAATCATGTCTTTTCTTTTTACTTACAGCCTTAGGTAAAGTTACATGCCTGGAAAAAGTTACCAATATCTACCTAATAAATCGTTGCTCTGTCACATACCTATACTCATAAACATCATCCTCGTACTTCGATGAGTATATAATATCATCCGGATAATTCACCATTTTTATCTACAGGAACGTTTACTCAATTATCCTCGCATAAAGAGGCTCAAGAGGCATTGGCGCCGAATAAACTATTGAAATGAATTCACTAAAGTTCGTGTCGCAATGGCCAACTCTAACTCATCTATTTGACAATGAACACTAGTGCTAAGAAATCCTCAACCTTAAATGTTTCTAATGAAGATTCCTCCCACCCTCTAGAGATACAAACTGGGTGTAAAAACTATGCCTCTCCTGATCAATGAAATCCCTTCTTTAAGTTTTTTCTCGAGATCATCGTTCCCGATCGATTTAGTAGCGCTAGCCACTTGTCTGAGGAGTTCCTCTAACCTCCTCAGGCACCTTATTACGCTTCCTTCGTAGAAACTTGTATTTTCGAGGATGAAAGCAAAGCTCTCGCCTTTGCACCATTTAAGAACTATTGGCATAATTTGGGGTCTAAATTTATTCATGTACTGAGACGAATCAATATTCAGACCTGACTCTAGTGAGACTTTAATGATCATCTTTGCAACATCTAATATATTGTCGTATCCAGTCGCAAGTGTGGTATCTTCCAACTTGATATCGGGACATTTTTCGTCATATAATAAGGACGATAAAATAGCTACTATATATTCTATCTTTAGCTCTTGAAAAAATATATTATTAAATAGCAACTCAGTTATAAGTAGTTCATCAGAAGTTGAAATCTCACAAGCTATTCTCCCTTTTAATTGAACTATGCTTTGCTCATCAGTATAATCCAAATTCTTTAAGACCTTCCTCATCCCTAATAATTCCTTTTGCATAATTGCATCATATTCATTGTCTCTAAGATCCTTATAAATTTCACTAACTCTGGTTTTCAGGTGATTTTTGTGGGAGCAAGTATATATTAATAGAAATAGCAAGAATGGGTGTTTATTAACAATGCTCGAATTTTGATGAATGGTTTTTTGCAAATCCCTAAATCTATCTAATCTCTTAAGAATCTGAGAATCCAAAGGTGTGTTTGTAATATTGATTATTTCATCGCCATAGTAATTCAATATTGGAATCTTTTCAATTCCGAGATGTTCAAGAACTTTAGTTAAAGAAATTTCCAACGAAAGAAGTCCCGGAATATTTCTATTAGTGAGGTTTCCACTACTCTGGGGAATGTTCAATCTGACTGAACTTATATCTCTAATTGATGAAATTGTACAATAAAATACACTGTAGCTTGAATCCATACTTAGAGGTTCTTGAGCATTGTTTTCAAGCACCCTGCTAATTTTGTCTAAGATAACTTTTGGAAAGTTATTCTTATTAATCAAAACCTTAACATAGTATTTATCTGAACTACCACCTTCCTCTAACTTATATAGCTCATCACAAAGAGAATAATCTCGAGTATCTTTTTTCTCGTTTTCTTTCGTTCTCAATCCGTTTTTAATAGGCTCTATTAAAAACTCGGACTCAACTTTTCTATTTCTTGCCCTAGGGTTGCTAATTATAACTCCCCAACCAAGATCCAAGTATTGATTCTCAGTAAAATGACTGTTTAAATCCGGATAGAATAGGTATCCAAAATCATCTAGATTTACATATGACGACTCGTTAAACTTTTGAGGCCTTGATTCCTGACTAGATATTGCTTTAATCTCTTCAGGTCCCAAGTAAGGTAATTTTATGTAAACAAGTCTCCCAGGAGTCAGAAACTTGTGTATTGTTTGGGAGTTCATTATATAATTTTTAATATGCTTATTTAGTTCAATCAATTCACAAAAGTATTTAAATAGATTATCCCCAATTCTTTGTAAGGCCTTTTCCGAATCAGTGTCACAATTCTCCATAATTTTCTCACGGATAATTTCAATGTCTTCACGACTCTCCCGAAACTCTAATCCATCATCATTTTCACTATTACTAACAAACTCCTTAACTTTATCCTTTATATAAGATTTTTCGAATATAAATTCCCGTTTAGAAGGTATTTCAAGTTCGAAAAAGTACGATGGGCAGGGGTTCTTTGCATAAAAACTCTTAAAGTCGAAGGAGTCTGCATTATTTTGATTTACTCTAAATCCTGAAATGTATAAGAATTGTACATATGAGGTTATTAGCTCTGGGATACCAGAAAATTCTGGAAAAATTAAATTTTCCTTAAATGATCCATATATATCATCTATTCCCTCCACCCTGCGGCTGACAACCACAAATTGATTCTTCCCGTTATCAAGGTTGTTCCCAGACTTTTGCTTTGTAAGTTGGCTACTTAGGTCTTCCACAGTAGTAAGTGCAGTATTAACTCTAATAAAAGGTTCAAAAATTGAGTAGTTGTCTAGTATTGATTGAATTCTATTAACCTCTTCATGCAAAGAGATAGTTTTCTTTCGCTTCAGAAATTGTGAAAAAGAACGATTAATCATGTACTCCGGATCCGCCCCCTCCAGTCTTAAGAGATTAAGCAGCATATTGTAGCCGATATAGAATTGGCTGTCAATCCTTAAGGGCTGTCCAGTAAGCATAGATTTTATCGCCCAAGGATCAGCCAACTCGTCGACCATTGTAATGGTAATTCCTCTGTCATCAAGTCCTCTTCTTCCAGCCCTACCACTCATCTGAATGAACTCTCCAGAATTGATAATTCTGTATTCTTTTCCATCAAACTTCCTGAGAGAAGTAAATATTACCGTTTTTGCAGGCATGTTGATCCCCATTGAAAACGTTTCCGTTGAGAACAAAACCTTAATAAAAGATTCTCCGAAAAGAAGTTCAACAATCTCTTTAACAACAGGAAGGAGGCCTCCGTGATGAATCCCAATCCCTCTTCTAAGTAAGGGAAGCATGCCAACTACCTGGGGAATATTCCTGTCTTCTTCTGCAAGTGTTGCGATTGCACTGTTGAAAATAAAATCAATGCTTTCCTTATCCTCGTCAGTGGATAAATCGATATTCTTGAGAGAAAGAGCATTGAGTTCGCAATCTTTTTTGGAAAATGAGAATACAATTATCGGAAGATAACTTCTTTCCTGACACATATTTACAATACTTTCAAGATCAATTCTTTGTTGAGTTTTTCCAGCATGTTTTTTTTGCTCTTTCTGTGAGCTATTGCTCTCACTGGCCATTTTCAGGGCTGATAAAGCTTTCATATAATTATCATGTTTGAATACTTTGTTTTCGTCCATAACCAAATAGACCCCATTTCCTCCTGCTGGAAAGAGAAAGTGTTGAAGCGGAACCGGCCTATAGTCAGTGTAAACAACATGACAAGGCTGATGCTTAGTTCTACAGATCCACTCAGCAAACTCTAAATGGTTTGGAATAGTAGCAGACAAGAAAACTAGTCTGATGGTGTCCGGTAAAAGAATAATAGACTCCTCCCAAACCACTCCTCTCTCTTTATCTCTCATATAATGAATTTCATCAAAGATAACCCAAGCGATTTCTCTGACAAGTTCGCTACCTCTATAAAGCATTGACCTCAAAATTTCAGTTGTCATAACCATGATTGACCCCAAAGGGTTAACGGTCACATCTCCTGTTAGGAGTCCCACGTTATTGTCTCCAAAAGTCGTTCTCAAATCTCTGTACTTTTGATTACTCAGAGCTTTAATTGGAGAGGTGTAAACTACTCTCTGATTACTTTTTAAAGCCATTGCAATAGCATATTCCGCCACGCATGTTTTTCCTGCTGAAGTGTGAGCTGAAATCAGGACGCTCTCTCCAATTTCCAAACATCCGATCGAAACCGCTTGAAATGTATCAAGTTTGAACGAATATTCCTTGGCAGGAATCTTCTTTCCATTTTCGTCATATTGAACTCTAAGTTTTGACTCAGTTGGGGCAACATATCCGCAAGGTCTAACGCATTCGTGAACACAATTTGTTCCAGACTCATAAATGATATGTTCAACTTTCATACTTTCATCAAACCTGGGATGTGTTTTGACTGCCTTTTCAATTTCTGTTTGAGAGTATTCCTTTTTATCGCAAGTTACTCCCTCAATTCTGGCTTTTTTTTGAGCCTGAGGTGAGCCATCAAACTGTCTTTCAAGATTTTCCATTTTCAGTATGATATAGAGGTCTTTCTTTAATTCCAAAACAAAGGAACCAGCTTCGCCTCAGTTCAGTTTATTGTAGGGAAGAGCTGTTGGTAGTATTGGCAAATACTAGATGTATGACTCCTCTGTACCTTAAAATAAATGCTCAACAACGTCAGGTGTTACATAGTCATATACCGCCAAAATCACAACCGCCCAACACTTTGTTTTCGTGTTGAAATGTAATTTTGCATTCAAGTATGCATAAAATTCTACGATTCGATTTCTCTCTTCTCTTTTTTGTTTTAAGAGTTAAAACGAAATTTAAATATTCTGAAATAGTAGAATACTTAGAACTTAAATAGAGTGCGCGGATTATAACTCTTCTATATTTAATAATTAAATAAAGAAAGTACTGGAAATCGTTTGGTTTTATTAAATAATATTTAGTCTTGCTGGTCTCTAAGAAATCTATTTTTTTTTCAAGGAATGGTTAAAGACTCCAAATGTACTAAAATAAATATCAGACTAAGGCACTCGTTTAACAATGATTTAAATCGGCTAGCAATTATTGATTCAAATTTAATGGATTTATAATTATATAAATTCATTAGTAATAGGAATATCCAAAAAATGTTTAGCTTTTGGCGGGCACATTATTGTGTGTATTAAAGTCTTGTCCTCATGTCTTTTAAAGTCCATCTCTGCCCACTAATTGAATAAATGATACTAAAGGCCAATAATTTAATTCATGAAAGCAATAGGGAATTAGTTAAAAAGAATATCATCTTGATCAAAATTATTTCGAAAGTCAATGTTATCTAAACTCAAGAGATACATATTAATAATATGTATTTTTATTATCATTTCTGGACTTTCTAATGCGTCAAACAGTGAATCTGTGGAGTCTGAAGAGATCCCAGCCGTGGAAGATGAAGTGGGCGGTTTTGATGCTTCGTTAGTTTCGCAGAAAGAGTTCAGGAAAGTTATGTCTAGTAGTAATTCAACGGAAGAAGGTCCCGAAGATTTAAAAACAAGTGACTCTAGTAAAGATAAATCTGATGAATCAAAAAAAGATGAAAAAGTTTCCTCCGAGAAAGATGAAGACAAAAAAGTGGGCTCTGAAACAACCGACCAGAAAGACCGCGGTACTTCCTCATCAGAAGGTGAAGCAAAGGATGTTTCCAAAAAAGCGGGGTCAGATGACTCTAAAACAGAAGAAAAGCAGACGGGAGCAAAGCCCGACGAAGTAAAACCTGAAGAAGTGAAATCAGAGAACCCAAGTGCTTCGCAGAAAGTAGACGAAGAAGAGAAAGGTTCTCTCAAGGAAGAAGTCTCTGATAATACCAAGGATGACTCTAAAGTAGACCATGATAAGCCTGCTGAACCCGATTCTGAGGAAAAGGATGATTCATCAGCTAGTAATGCATCCAGTGGTGAGGAGACAAAAAAAAATGATGAATCCAAGGAAAATATTGATGTTGCAAGTTCGGAGGTTGCAGGTGAAGACGATTTGGGTTCTGAGTCCAGTAATAACTCTGATGAACAAGGAAATAATAATGATGAAGCCAATAAAGACGAACATAAATTAGATGATCAAAAGAACGACTCGGAAACATCATCTTCCAAAGATAGCGAAAAGTCTAAAACTAATGAAAACTTAGAAGGTAAAGAGGAAGAATCGCCAGTGGTTGAAGAAACGAATGGCGAAGGAAATAAACCTCTCCCCGAAGATACCCCAGATACACCGTTGGAGAGTGATGTTGAAAAAACTATTCAGGAGATGAAAAATAAGTTGGGTGTGGGGTCTACTGATGAAGCAATCAAAAGAGTTGATGATAAATTTATTGTTATTGTGAAAATGCTCAAATCTCCTGGAAAAAATGAAGATATTCCAACTGAAACAAAAAATGTTGATGTCAATAAACATGAAGACCAGCACAACCAATCTTCTGACGAAAAAACAAATGAAAATACCACGGAAAAAGAAAGTAAAAGTGATGATTCAACTCAAGAAAGCAAAACAGAAGAAAGCGATAGCAATAATGAAAAAACAAACATGGAGTTGATAGAAAAGTTGAAATCTTTATCGGAGGATAATTCGAGAGAGAACGAGGAAGCAAAGGAGAAAATTAAAACCTTCAATAATTTGTTAGATGCAGTTGAGAATAAAGACGAAAAGGAAGAAAGGTTAATTAAAGAAAAGAAAGAATATGATGAAAAAAAATCCAAGAAGGAAAAGCTCCCCTTACAAAAACGAATGAAATGGTACGAGAAACGAGATCCAGTAACAGGAGAGTTGTTATTCGACGCTGCTGCATTATCACGAAACATAACATCAACCATTTCAGCAAAAAGGAGAAAGGGAGTATTTAGCAAATGCGTCGAATACCATGGACAAAAGGAGAACTGTGAATCTAACAAGAACTGTTTTTATGATTCGATCTATGAAATGTGCCTATTTAATTGCAGTTTGCTGAATAAGAGAGATTCGTGCGAAGAATACCTGGAATGTAGATTTGATTTCATTGTTCCAAGGAAAGCTTGCGTTAATGATTGTTTTCAAAGTAGGGATTTTACGAAACAGGAATTGAATGGAATTATGAGAGGTTGTATGTGGTGTACTCAGGAATTAATGTGTAACACCCTTTCAAACCTACAAAGGAAAAAGTTCCCAGATTCAAATTATAGAGAATTTGATTGCAATTGGCAGGTACAAAATGGGTTAGAGAATAATACAGATGAAAATGTAGAGAACTCAATATGTGTTGATAGAAATTTAGGAAGAACAATGACTGACAAGGATTTAATTGCAGCAAACTATATTACTACTCAAGCTAAACTTGTGCATGAAGCAGCGGAAAAAATCAAGATACAGATGGTGAAAAGCGGGGAATCCGAAGAGAATGCCAAACTTCAAGTTCAGAATATCAACATTTTGAAGATGAACATTTGTTACCCACCAAATATTCCATTCTCTTCTTTGAAACCTGAAAAAAAATACTATTTGAATGAAGAAGTTGTGGAAATATATTGTGAAGATGGTTATAAAGTTACAGGAGCAAGCAATCAGTTAAGATGCGAAAATGGAATTTTTTCTCCTAAGGTCTATTGCATTGCCCAGAAAGAAATTGAAAAACAGAAAAGATCTATTAGTAAGCATTTTAATAATATAATCAATTTGTTGGTTAATTCAATAACCGGAGGTGGAGGATGGATAGATGTCGGTATTGAGAGTATTACTCAGAAAAAAGGTGAAGAAAGTGATCTAGAGACCGGCGAGAAGTCTGGGGAGGAAATTTCCAATAAGAACTTGAGTAAAAGCGAAGAGGAAAAGAGCAGCACCGAAGTAACTCCAGAAAACGAATCTGCAAAATTGGAGGATAAACTCAAATTAAAAGAATCAAATGATACAGAAGGATTTAGTGAGAAAGGTTCCGAGACTGTTACTAACTCTGATTTAGAGTATAAAGCAAAAGAACAGGCTTCAGCAGAGTCTGGAGCAGAAGCAGAGACTTCAGGGTCCACCCCGCAAGACATTGAACCAAAAAAGATAATATTAGATAGAGTGACGGGTACTCCAATATTTGTGCAGGAAACTGGTCAAAGCTCGTGATTTCAATGTATTCTTCAGGTGTTTCAATGGTTATATTGGATTCGACCAAATAATCCTGGAATAACATGCAGTGAAATCATTTAAAGACTTAAAATATAATTTTAGATCCATGTAGCTTCTATGCAAATTTTGGAATTAAACCTAAATTAGTTTAGCGCTTCAATTGCGAATTTTTTCTTTCCAGCACGAAGTCTACTACCAATATTGTCTCCCTCCAATACTAAGGCAAGCCTTCCAAGAGAATTTGGATCAGAAGACTCAACCCTTTCCCAAGCCTCAGAGAATGCAGCGGCAAGAATTGCAACAAGTGTTACTGGAAGTGGATTGTGTGGAACTTCTTGCTTTCCGGGAACATTCCGTATTACAAGTAATAATTCTCCACGAATCACTTCAAGTAGAGCTTTTCTGGCTGCTCTCCTTAGATCTACAAGAGAAAGACTCTCAGGTCTTCTTGTAGAAAATTCATCCGGCAAATCATCAAGAAAACCAATCCACATATCTTCTTCTCTTCTCCACGTATCAGCAAGTAACACTTCAGTATTGGTTTGCGAAAATTCTAATAGAATCTGTAGGGATGAAATCGGAGTTCCTGATTGAACAGAAAATAGCCATGGCGCTGTAATACTTTCTTCCCCTGAAAGTAAAAGAGTAAGTTCATTCTTAAGTTCTGGAATATTCTTTTCAAATTCGTCATCTTCGGGAAGTTTATATCCAAGATCTGTAACAATTTTAATTAAACTCTCGAGAGTCCGTTCGATTCTTGAAACTCGATATTCAAGCCTCAATCTCTCCTTATCCGATGATTGGAGATGGTCGTTAAGTTCCTTAACTATTGAGAGTAGAGGGTCAAACTTTGTGACTATGAAGCCCTGTATCTCGGGAGAGAAGGACATTGGAGGAAGTCCCGACCCACCAAGCTTTGCAGAGGAGATATTGCCGTCCATCTTAGAAATTACTTTATGCAAAGGACGTTCCCAACTATATCAAGTCCGGAAAATTAAGGAAAAGGCTTCTAGCCAAAGCGGTAAACTCAATGATATAAGCAACTAGAAGATGATCTATTCCGTAAATTTTCCTTTTACTGTATCTTAACTTGTATGTTCTCTTAATCTACAAAATTTCTTCTATTCTTTAAGATCAAAATAATGCATGAGGGCGCTCGGGTTGTGCCGCCGAGTTTTGGCGCCAACGGTACTAGTTTGAGGGAGTAAGTTTAGGATTTAGAATAGAAAGATTAGAGGCAAATACGAGAGTTACAAGGCTAGTGAGGACATGATAGACCCATTGGGAATCGGGAAAATTATCAACGACAAATTTGCTCAGATTGGTGAGAATGTGCTTGGAACTGTGATTGACCAAATTGTTGATAATTCAAGTGCTCATTTGAGTAGTCTTAATGACTTCCAGTCGGTGAGTTTGTGTGTGATGCCAAATACTTGAATATTCTCATTTTATAGTCTTCAATAATGAAGCTTCTTCGGAAGGTTGCTGGTTCCAAATTTCTGAACAAGCAACCAATACTCGAAGTAGAACCAAATGTATATGCAATTTGGGATGAGCAGTCAAGGGTATATAAATCCCACAGGGATTCGAGTATACTCGGAGTATTAACCGTTTCAGTTGAACGAGCAATCATTTCTCCTATGGGATTTAACCGTAATATTCGGAATTTCATTGTTAGAGAAAATGCGGAATGGGTCTTTGAGTTAACACTTCAGGGACAAATGCTTGTAAGTATGCCAGTGCCAACTAAGGACTTTATCCTTGATATTCCTGTGAACAGTCCAGCTTTGCTTTCTCCTATTAAGAACTCAAGTAATACTTCAAGTTCATTTCAAGACGAAAAGTTGGATACCAACTACAGTATTGGTCTTGAAAAAAGAAACTTCAGCGGAGAGAGAGAAAAAGAAAAATCTTCAGGAGTTGGTGCAAGAGAAGTCTTTTTTAATTTTAGGGAATCCTTTCAGGTTACAGACATTACCTCTGATCTCAATCTGGATCTTATATGCAGAATCCCTATACACTGCAGGGCAATAGTGGATCAGGAAATAGAAGAGGTTGATGAGGATTTATACTTCTCTAAAAACTCGACTTCTTTGATCGTTAAAGAATTTGATGACGATTCCTCCCTTGTCTCTGATTCGGTTAATCCCTCTGGCCCAACTATTTCTGAATCTGCAACGAACATTTGTTCAAATCCTCTCAACAATCCTAACTATTCAATTGGGCAAAGAATTAAACATGAGCAAGGGATCTCATCTGGAAGCTCTTTTAAACAGTACAAAGTAATCAGAGTTGAAAAAGACAAACCAAACTGTAAAGTTATTTTCAACAAAGAACAAGAAGAAAATATAATTAAACCCGAACAATCCAGCCAAAATCTCGAGTGGGAGGTGCAATATGAATGCATACATTTCGGAAAAGTAACTATTCCGATGTCCAATATATTTAATACTAAGCTTTCTAAGTTGCCAATCTTAGACTATAGCCTCGATGGGGATTCGAAAACATTCAATGCAATACGTGAAAATTTTATTTCAAGACTTTTTTTGGGATCTAGAACCATAGAGAACTTTCAGGGAGATCCCTTTCTTTCAAAAAGTAATACTATTGAAGAATGGACTGTTGTAAATACGAGGAAATACCCGTCTGATGATCTCTTGGGCGGAAAAATCTCCTCTTTTGCGAATGAGGAACTTAGTTCGCACCAATATTCAAGAGCTCTTGACGATTCGAACAATCTCCCAATATTAAGATCTAGATTTAAAAGTAGAAACAAAATTCAAGATGCCTCCGGCTTTCTTGAAGTTGAGAATGAATCAGGAGATCAAATTACATATGATTACAAGGAATTCAAGCAATTGAAAAAATCTCCAGAAAAACTTGATGGTGAATTTGAGATAGAGAGCTTGAATTGGTATCATTTATATCCAAAAACAAGTGAGATGGTCAAATATGTCAGGCCTGTACCAGGAATAACAGAATATGGGCTCTCAAACCCTTTGAAAACCTTGGGATTCATTCAAATTGGCCTTCATTTTGAAACTCAATGTTCTTCTAAGATTAGTCTGTTGGCTAATTCTTTTCTTAAGGTGGTTACTGAAAAGCCAGTAACTAAATGGATAATTCCGCGTGGATTTGAACCACAATATTTCCAAATGTACGCTGAAAACCTGAAATTATTATTAGAGCATTATCCAAGATGGATACCCAAATTTTGCTTTTTATTGAATTTTAGAATTCCAAGATCCAGATTTGACAGGATCTCTATAATAATATTTTGGTTGAATATCGGACTCGGAATTCTAAATTTTACCAACCTCTGCGCTATTTCTTGGATAACGATGGTCTTTCTTCCGCTTTGCATTTCTTTGAGTTATAGATTTGGATCCCAAATTACTTCCAGAACCCACCAAAATTTCCTCACAAGAATAAATCTCGTCGATAATGAGAAAAACAATAACCTTAAATCGCCTTACAAAAGAAATGTTACTCAGAAAGTCATTCATCGCAAAAGGACGCAAAAATTGATAAATTCTGGCTCAAGCAATCTTTGGAAATTGCTTCAACCCATTTTTAACATAAAACACTACTCTTCCTTTGCTTCATCGGACGGGGATTTTTTGGAGAATGATATGGACATCAAGTCTATGGAGGATAATAGTGAAAAGGATGGAATTCCTTCGGAACTTATAACAAAAAACGAAGAAATAGAAAAGATAAGCTTTGAAAATATTTTACCCAAGGAAATTTATTATGGAAATAAGATTGCAAGTAGAGGCTACACAACCCAATACGATCTAAATGCTGGAGACGGGTATGTTTGCATTGCAAGAACCATTTATAATTCAAGATTAGGAAGTAAAGATAAAGAAGAGGAATCAAATTACAATTCTATTGGCAAAGAAAGAGATCCACAAATCTCCATTGAGAAGAAATGGGATGAAAAGAATGAATTTGAAGCGGTAATGCAAGCGAATATCAATGGAAGAAAAAGAGATGAAAGTAAGAATCTTGAAAGTATTGAAAAAGGCAGGGGTGGTATGGTTGAAACCCCGTTTGGAGAACTTAGATTAGGCCTCAGAGTTCCTTACGAAGACAAAATTGTATCAATATTTTTCGATGACCAAGATTTGGAACCGATTCAGACACAGCTCTCCAACCTGGTGGCTGTTGTCGAGCTGGTTCAGCATTCATTTGCAAATGCTGCCACATTTTTGATGAAATTAAAAAATTCTTTAAATTTCGAAGATCCAGTACTTCCTTTTTTAACAATATCAATTTTAATTGCTTTTGTGGTAACATTGAATATAGGTTTATATTTATTGAAAGCCGTAACATACAACCAGAAAATTATCTTGTTTATAAAGGGATGCCTTTTAGTTAAATTCACTCATTGGACACTGCTAAAAGATCCTTTTAACTCTGTCCAACTCGAAATATTCAATAAAAAGAATAGATTTGATTCAAGTTTCTATGGGAAAAGCTCTATAATTGCAGCATTGTTTAAAAGGTATCTTAAAGCTATTCACATGGATGATCGCAATTTACTAAAAATCATTTTTAGTATGAGAATATTTGACTATTATCCAGATAGATTTCTTTATAGACAAAGCAACTCCACTAACTTTGATGAGGCTGTAGAGAAAAATAAAGAGAGAAAAATAATCCATACTGAACCCATAAGAATTCTTTCAATCACTTTTGAAGAATATTTATTTTTCTATCTTGTTAAATTCACATGCACTCTTATTATCTTGGCTGGGTCTTTCATAAACACTTTGCAATTCTTTTTTATAAATAGGTGTTCCACAGTTTTTACGAGAGTATTGCTTTCCTGGTGGTATATCATTCCTGATATTAGGGAGATAGAGCATCGTTGCATCGCATCTACTCAGTTGATTGGAAATTTAGATAACTTACTAAATGATAATGAGGATAACTCTGTTCAGTTTAAAGTTATTAATGGTAATGGTTTTGGTCTTGGAGGGAACTATAGAGCTGACCATAAATCCGAGATTTCCGGAAGTAAAGCGGACCTATTTCTTAAGCAATTTTATTTTGGGAAGAATTTGAGTTATATAAGAAGTACAGCAAATAAGAACCAAGAAGACGTAATAAATCAAGAGATTAACCTTTCTGGAAATACCCAGAATAGTGTGTGCTCTGTCTCCGGTGCCTCTTCTAACAATTCGAGTAAAAGGAGCTTGATTGAATACATACTTCCGATTAATAGAGAGCAAAATCCCAGCAACGCAAGGCAAGATCCAAGTTCTAAAAGTGAAAGGAATAGCAAACACCCAAGTTACGAGGTGCTCGAAAGTTTGCTGGAGGGTTTCTACCCTACAGGGAAGGCTAAAAATCAGGAATAATACAACATCTAGAATCTTTAAGAATTATTTACCGAATTTTTTTTCTATAAATTAATTTTAGGGAGAAAGAGTAGATTCATTCGTGAATCATAATCTCTGGCCATTCTCTGTAATTCAATTGGTTCAAAGCCCACAAGGCTCCTCATGATAATGAAAAGTTGCGATCCCCAATGTACTAGTATAGATAGCTTTATTTAAATAGAATATTACAATTTCATAGTTTATGTATTTAGGTGAAGCGGAGTTATTCCTTGGTTTTTTGGGCATAGGCCAAATTAGAAGAGAATATCGATTTTGAAATCCATCTCCAGTAAATAAAGAAACATGAAATCGGAAGTAGAGCTGGAAT